>JAKCPI010013377.1:0-10541 GCA_023213315.1 Euborellia annulipes | reverse complement strand
TTTTGTCGCCCTCGGGGCTTGGTGTAGAGGTTAGCGTGCTAACCTCGTATACCAAACGTCGCGGGTTCGGGACCCCGGGCAGTCCGATGATTTTATTTAAGCCATTTGGATACCAAATACCCCTATATCTGGCCTATATTTATATATTTTTTTATGCTTTTATAAAAGATACATGATATATAATAACATTTATAAAGTATTTATTGTTAAAAGATCAATGAAAATCAACCAAATGCATTAAATATTATTAGCTACCATTCTGACATCTCTTGGCAAATTTTTGAATTACTTGATATTTGGGCATACTTTTTATGACACACTTATCGGGGAAAAACATGCGTAACGCCTTCGAATCAAAAACAAATTTTTTTTGTATCCCCTATACAGTTAATTAACGTTTTTTTTTTTTTTTTTTTTTTTTGAATGAATGACGTTAACTCATCCAGTTGGGTTAATCCCGCATTTGAAGGCAACTCTCTCTTATATAAGAAAGAAATAAAATAAAAAAAATATTTATATATATTTTTCAAAAACAATTTTAAAAAAATCTTAAGCTACGTGTACTATATTTATTTTCCAGGCACACCCAGATTTTTTTTTTAAAATTAATTTACTTACAAAAGAATCAAAATGATATCCGAGTTAATCTTCAGAATATGACTCTATGTATTTGCATTATACTTTACTAGCCGCGTGGCCCGCCTTTTGCTGCAATTTTATGGAATAATAATTTTTTTGCGCCTCCCCTTTTGAGAATTTGAGACCTCAAGTAGATTTATCTTCATCAGGTCTATTCTCTAAAAAGCAACTTTGAAATTTAAAATAACCAAATGGGTGTTAAAAAAGTAATGTAGAAACAATCAGCGTTAAAAAAATGCTCTTCTCTAGATAAAATTTTAACAGCGACGTTAACATGTTGCTTTTATTTCAAAGCTATCAAAATCATAACCTTACTTTTTAGGTTAAGAATGCCATTTTTATTTTAAACACGGCGTTAAAATATTAAAGCCACCCCCTAGACATGGCATTAATTTTTAACACTCTTTACTAAATGTTAACGCTTTTTCTTTAAATTTTTGTTTACAGAATTTGAGGCAAGGAAGTGATTTTGAATAGCATTTTACATTACTTTTTAACACCTATTTGTTTATTTTAAATTTTAATTACCGAAAGTTGTGACCAGTCACACCAGATTTCTTGATCGATGGTAGAACACAAAAGACATATAGATACTCTTTCTAATAATTTTTTTTCCCCTATATTATTATTATAATTTTTTGTTGTTGAATGTTATTCAGTGTGATGTGTGGGCGTGTGTGTGTGTGTGTGTGTGTGTGTGTGTGTGTGTGTAGTCAGTAGAGCAAATCTACCCGCCCTGTTTGCCTGGTTTGTTGCCTGTCAAAGGGAAATGACAGTCATCAAGAGACGCAGAAAGAGAGAAAGAGAGAGACAGCACCCAAAAATGATGATGATCATCATCATCATCATCAATTCCTTCAACTAACTAGAACCATTAGTCCTCTTTTAAGCTTTTATATCTAATTTCTATGTTTATCAAATAACCCTTTAAACACCAACAACAAACAAAACAAAAAAGTTATTTTAATCAATCAATCAATCGATAAATTAATGAATAACAAAACCCCAGAGGGTGCAAACCTTACCACAAAAAAAAGTAGGGCTATTTTTCGATATTTTTTGCCTAAAAATGAGGTTTTTCGAGAAAAAAACTAATTTTGGAGTTAATTACTCGGGATTTTTTTACTTATTCTATTAGAGGTTTTCTTTCTGCACCAAATGACATCCCATTTAGTCTGATCTGATTATCGGTTCGGAATCTACTGTGGTTTAAACTTCCAAATTAGAATTTACCGCAGCGCGGTAAAATAAAATGATAGGAAAAAAATAAATGGTGAAATCTTTAGCTGAAAACTCATTCTTTCTAACCGTATATTCCCCATAATTATACCTCTTAAGACAGAGGAGTTATTCAAGCCGATAAACTCTTTCGTGCATGCCTCCCTAACCTGATGATTTGTAAGACGTTGTCACGTCAAAACAAAAAAATTATTAATCAAGAGAAATATATAGAAAGGTCTATATTGCAAAATATATTTACTGTTAAGAATTAAAGCCCTTGGGGGCGACACTTTCAACCTGTTCAAACAACAACTCAAAACTGAATGGACTCTTAACTGGCATAACTCGCAACAAACAACTGGCTCCTTCTGTGCAAAATTAAAACCACAACTTGGCAAACCCTGGTTCGAAAAACTCGCTACCATTTAATCGTCCTGCCATATGCCTCATAAATAGAATCCGAATCAACCATACCAGATCTCTCGCCCATCTATTCCGCTTCAACATTGTTCCTTCCTCTCCCCGCTGCTCCTGTACCGCATATGCCACTCCAGAACACCTCTTCATGTACTGTCCTAAATTTAAAAAAGAACGCTCCATTCTAAAACAATCTATAGTGCCCCATTTCCGAAGTCCGCCTGATTTTCTAGAAATCATCAAGAACCCTACTCTCTAAAAACGAATTAGTAAAAAACTACTAATTCATAGTGTATAGTCACTTTTTTAAGATGTGCAAAGTAGACCACCCGTAAATAGTGGATATCCACTTTTTCAATTAGTAAAAATTATTAATATGAAAAATTCACTAATTGAATAAGTGAATTTTTAAAAAATAATGACCAAAAAAAGAAATGTTTAAGATATCTGAAATAAGGTGCGATGACACCGGGACCTTAACTTGTGTTTACTGACTCGAGTTCTAGCCGAACCCACTTAAACTTGACTTACTATTACTTCTCTGTTATTTCGTATATAAGTATGTCGCTGATGTTAACAATGTTTTTTACTTGAATGATACTATATATAATCAAATTATTTTTAACGCGACACCCCGTAAAAATATTCAGGTATTTAGAATACATATAAATTTAAAGTTTCATCCCAATCGGAGGCCATTTAGACGTGCCTCAAACGGCTTAAAGTTTAGAAAAATCGAAATTTTTTAAATTTTTTTTGCTTTGGTCACCCCTAATCAAGGGCGGATCCAGAGGTGTTAAACAAAAATGACGTTTCCAATTCTAGATTGGAATTATCTTCAGACTATTTTATTAATTTTCCCCCTTAGAATACTCATCGCCCCCCAATCGCCCCCTACTTATTTATTGCCCCCCCCCCCTAATATCCCAAATCGCCCACTCGGGGGGCGATCGCCCCCAGGTTGGGAACCAATGATTTAATCTATTTGTTGTCTTCAAATCATCATATAGAATCAACAACCTGCCATCAGAGCAAGGGCGGATCCAGAGGTGTTTCTCGGGGGGGGTAATCTGGTGTGACTCGTCGCACAGCACACTATTTTTTTTTAATTTCGGCAATTTAAAAGCGCATTCTGTACTTGTTTGCCAGAATATAAATAAACATCAAATTTTTAAGTATTAATTTTAAAAATTTTACATTAAAAATAAATTTTTTTGCGAAAAAAAGGTATTTTTTTCGAATCTCGGGGGGGGGGTAATTACCCCCTTTACCCCCCCCCCCCCCTTGTATCCGCCCTTGCATCAGAGAGATTTTTCATTCGTTACAAACGGAATTTGTATTAATTAAATTCACTCGTTGGGGCCATTGATAAAATAAAATTCTATTAATAATTATTTTCAAGGATATCCCAATTGAAATGAATTTTAATTCCCTTTATGAAATAACGTAGATATTTTATCCTGTTTGATGAGAGAGAGCCGGAAGTATTAAAATATAATATTTATTATCATCATCAATTGACTCGTACGTACTATTTTTTTTTTTCATTTTTAATCCTGAAAATCGAATTCTGTTATCTATTGAATAGTCAATGACGAAAATGTCATAAAACATCATGAGAACTCATTTATTAGGTATCGGGTTACTTTAAAAATTTGTATGCTGTGTGGTCAGTCACACCAGTTTTTTTTTATCAATTTACATTCGTCAATTAAATATTTCTTTTTGCCCGTGGAGTTTCAAAACTCGTTATTTGATTGAATTGTTCTTTTATTTTTTTTTGTTTGAAGTGAAACTTCTTAATACACTCTAGGTTGATTCATGTCTATGAAACTTATATTCTATGCCGGTGTAGGGAGACACGTGCGTTAAAGTCCAGCATTTTTGAGCTATTGAGGCCATTATGGCTATTTAATATACAGTAAAGACAAGGGCGGATCCAGAGGTGTTTCTCGGGGGAGGGGGGGGGGGGGGGGATTAATGCGGATTAATGCAATTTTGTCGGGGGGCGGTTTTTTTTATTTTTTTTTTTTTATTTAAGGCCTTTGTCGGTATCTATGGCCATTTAGACCCCTTTCCTATTTATTTAAATTGATTGGTAACAAATTCAATTGAAATTAAAGCCCGGAAATCATAATTTCTTTAGATTACTAGTTTTTATAACATTGTGAATTTCTTCTCGGGGGGGGGCGATCGCTCCCCCCTTTAATCCGCCCCTGCAATCGGTATAGGCAATCAAAATTAAAAATTAGATAAAGATTGATTAAATTTTTGTCTGATTTCTTTCCTGGCTTTTATTTTAAAATTTCAACGTTCCAGTCACTATTTCTGGAGGTGTTGTATTTTTTCACTTTGAAAAGAAAACGTCATCTCAAGAACTTGAGTGATTCACTTTGAAATAAAGTTCTTTTTTGTTAAAAATTTTAAATCATTCAATGAAAATGGAAAGGGGGCGATAGGTGAAAGACAACCTCCAGAAAGGGGCGATGGGCCAAAAAAGGTTGGGAATCACTGGATTAAATGCAGGGGTGTATATAGAAATTTTTTTCTATTTTTTTTCTAATTTTTTTCGGGGCCCTGCGAACAATTTTGATTTCGCGGAACATTTCCTTTTTTGCGGAACCAAAATTTTTTCGCGTCCGTAAAAATAATTTACCTTTTTTTTTAGAGAGGCTAAATTTTTTCTAAATTTTTTCCCATGTGCCGCCCGCGGAACATTTGCTCTTTTATGGAACGAAATTTTTTTTCCGGCCGTGGATGTATTTTATCTTTTTTTTTTTAGGGAGGCGAAAATTTTGCCGTCCGCGGAACAATCCCTCTTTTGTGGAACCTAAATTTTCGTGCTGCGGGGCCGAGCAGACATTTCGGGAGGGGGGGGGGAGGGGGAGCCGAGACCTATTATTGTCTCTATATTCCTATATGTGTATATCCAGGGGGGGCGGGCCCCCTCGCCCCCCTTATATACGCCCCCTGATTAAATGTGATGATGTCTCTCGAATAGTCTCCGAAACTGTTGGGCAGATTTTCATGAATTTTTTTTTACTGGATAGAGAATTTTCCGGGGAGGTTTTAGGCTATCATTATGTCAAATTAGGGGTAGGCAACCTCCCTTATCAAGGATTCACAAATCTAGTATTCTTCTATTGTAAAGCCTTGTGTTCTATTTCCCCTAAAGCTAATTAATTTTAATATTAATTAAATGTCTCAAATGAAAAATTATAAAAATTGTTATATAGGCTAATTAAATTAATTTTTTTTTTTTACTCTGACATAAATTGCAACTTGAAATTAATTAGAAACACTTTTTTACTTTGATTGACCTTTAAATGAATATAAACAGGTGGAAAGAATATACAAAAATTATATTTCTTATTGTTGCTGTCTGTAATTTTCCCTATAAATTAGAAAATATCAATTACCTCATACTCGTAAATAGAAAAAACGAGGCGCTCGCGAGAATCGAACCCACTGATTTAAATTAGGGATGAGCAACCCGCAAAGGGTTAGAATTCCCTCGTTTAGATAATCTTTCCTCGTATAGAATACCAGCTGGTAAGTTATGCATATTTAATTGCTTACGTTTGTTGATGACGTCAGAGTAATTCGTATTAAAATAAACAACAACCCGATTGGATGATGAATAAATTAAAATAACTGAACTCTAATTTCAAATAAGAAATGAAAAGAATTTCAGTGTGATTAAAATTAAATCTCACAATTAATATTTTATAATTTATTTTATATATAAATTGATATTCAAGTTCACTTCATTTTATAACAAATGTTAAAATAAAAGCCCTTACTTAATCTTTGTACGCAAAATGAGAAGACTGAATTCGGTCAATTGATTTTAGCTGAGAGTAGCTACATAAATAAAGGATCAGGTTCTTGCTGGTCCAATTTTTTTCACCCCCACTTAGGGATGTGGTATCGATACTTATACTTGGTATCATATCGAAAGGAAAGTATCGATACCAGTAGGTATCGAGTATTTTTTTAAAGTATGAGTATTTTTCCTCTTTTTTTTAAGTTTTTTCGGCATCTTAGGCTCCTGACGTCGTTCAAAGGGCCCAACGGAAGATCAATGGGGTATACTGGTATGCCATTTTCCTCAAAATAATGAGCACCAGGAGGACGGGGCTTTCTCAACCAAAATACGGATTTCGCCAAAATAAACTCTGTCCATTTTCACTGGTCGACAAAAATGAACTTTTTTTCTTTCACAAGAATAAAGATATAGATATGAGATTCTAGAAATATTTTTCATTAATTCAAATATCATTTTAGTTTTTCCCCATCAGGCACACTTTTAGAAATATATAGAAAAATAAATTTTAATAGAAAAAGTGCTCTAAACGGCTGATGGGAAAATTCTAACTACATATCTGAATTCACTATAAAAAAATGTACTAAATTCACTAATCAGATTTCTTGTGAAGAAAACCTTGTCGACCAGTATTTTTATTTGTTTATATATTGGCCTTTCTCTGCAATATTTGCGCGCTTTTAAATTTAGTTAATATAGTTTGCAATAATACAAAAAAAAATTAAATTATAAATTTAATGTTATTAAATGAAATGAGGCCCTCGGGGCATGGCGTAGAGGTTAGCGTGCTAACCTCATATACCAAACGTCGCGGGTTCGGACCCCAGGCAGTCCGATGATTTTATTTAAGCCATTTGGATACCAAATGGCTTAAATAAGAATGCCTGGACCCCATATATGTATATTAAAATCAATAACGGTTATCGTAAATGTCTTAAATGGCCTGAGTTGCCGAAAAGACAGTGTGAATGTGTGTGTGAGTGTGAGTATGAATGAGAAAAAAGTGTGAATGTTTAAAAAAGAAAAAAAAAAATGAAATAAGGGTTTTTATTAAAAAGTATCAAATTTTTAATTATTAATAAATAATTATTAGGAATATGATGGAATAAAGTCTATCCCACAAATATCCACCATTCTGTTATATATCAACTTACTATTTATATCAAGAGAAAAAGAATATGCGATATTCTTTGGCAGAATTGCAATTAAAATATTTATATAACCTATAAAGTCTGTCTATATGGCCTAAGATGCCGAAAAAACTAAAAAAAAAAAAAGAAAGGGATTGAATGAGTACTTTTTATTCGGTACCGGCACAACTCATATGAGTAAAGTATCGATACCAGGAAGTATCGATACTTTTTTCGTGTCCCTACACCCACCCACCCTCACTCCTAAAAATTATTTTAATAAAATTTGATTTTTGTCATAATAAATAACTTGAATATCTCCAGGACAATAGTATGGTGACCGTAAAACCATCTATCGGCAAATGATGGATTCATTCTCATATGCATTATGTAAGCAAAGGCATTGTTTTTTTTTAATCTATTTTTTTTTAAATAACTGGATTATTCGAGTTGGTCAATTACACTTTTGAAATAAATACCTTTTGATGTTCAGAAATGCAAAGTAATTATTTGTTTTTAGCCTGAAATTGTATTTTTGTGACCATTCCTGTACAGAATTACAGTTTCGGAGATTCTTAAACGCCATTTTCATAGACTAGAGCGTTGCGTGCTCGGCTACCAGATTAATTGATAGTCAATAGAATTAAAATGGAAGAGGCGAGATCTATACCTCTATGCCACGGTCCTGGGAGGCTCACATTGAAATTATTTATTTATTTTTCTTTATTTTTCGGCCTTTGACCTTGGTCATTCCGGCCACACTTTTTACAATTCCTCTTACAAAAAACACTTTTATAAAAGTGAATAGTTAGTAAAAAAAAAAAAAAAAACATTAATATAAAAAGAAAATGTTATAAATAAATGTCTATAAAGAACACTTAGCAAAAGACACATGAATATTAAAAACACAGTAAAACTAAATGGCTCTAAAAAAACACTCATAGCAAGAATATGTTGATTGATTATAGAATGATTTTTGAGGCTGTGATGAAGAGGCTTAGGTCGTGAAGGTCTTCCGGTTGTGGAGATTTTAGGAACTGCAAGAACTTTGTGGGGTCTCTGAAGTTTGGATTAACGTTTTTATTGAATATTGCTTCCGGTTATTTTCGTGAAGTGGCGCATTCACAAATGATATGGAACGGTGTTGTTGGGATGTTTGAGCATTGGCACTACTGTGGTGTCGGAATTATATTAAATCTTGCCGTGATTATAGATCTGTCTAGGTTTGTAAACGGAGTGAACCAGGGTGGCCCACCCAATTGATGGTTTAAGTTTTGCCAGTGCTGAGCCTGTTACTTGTCAAGTTTGCTTCCATGATTGGTTCCAGGTATCTTTTAAGTGAGCTTTTGCTTGTGAGTACCTATATATCCTGCCATGGTGTGGTTGAAATTATTTATTAAAACAAAACATCCACAATATATTTGTTGAAAAAAAAATATATATACAGCTTTCAAATAAAAAAAAAAAAACCTGGCGTGGCCATCACAGAACCTTGTAATTTTTACAAATAAAACGAATAACTATAGCGAATTATATGGCATATAATTCTAACGGCATATTCTTAAATTGAAACTCTCAGTAGATTTTCCTAGAGAGAAGAAAAAGAAAAAAAGGGCAAAAATTTTAATTAAAAAAAGAAGAAATCTTTTTTTCTTTTCTTTTTTTTTTTTTTGTAATTAATCTTGTCTTTTTTCAAGAGGATCAATCGATCTTTAAAGAAAGAGAGAAAGAGATTCAATCATCTCCCTTAAAGATCTGTGAATGAGTCGGCATTTTCGTTTGCCTCTAAAAAGACACACACACACACACACACACACACCCTTTGAACATCACTGTCTGAACAGAAGCCAATCTCTCTCTCTCTCTCTCCCTCTCGTACACCTGAGATTATATGCAAATTTCAAAAAAAAAATGCCTTTTTCTTAAAAACATATAGGCAACAAAGTTGCAATAATAAATCGCACAAAATCAAAACAATTAATCTATTATGCTATTAGAATTTAAAAATTTAAACAATAAATGTATGTGAGATTTAAATGTCTATATATATAATAGCAGAGTGTCCGTCTGTCACGCTCTGTTTGACCAACTTCCCGATGAAATTTTGAAACTACAATAAATTTTGCAGTCTTATAGAGGACGTTATAGCCCAAGAGCCAGCGACGGCCAGACCTTCGTTATTTTATAAAAGCTGAAAGTTTTTCTATGTGTATGTCCCCAATACAGGTAAGAATAATCCCCAACTATGAAACTTGGGTCGTGGTGGTTTTGGCAGATAACAGATAGTAACGGTGTAGAAATTTGTATATCAAATTCGTTATAGTATAAAGCTCAGTTTTTACATATATTTTATTCCCAATAATGTTAGAAGTCGAGTTGTCCATTGCCAGACACTTATGACGGTTCCATCCCCTTGCCAGATTTACCCTTAAACTAAAGAAATTGTAATTATACTTTCGTTATAGTATAAAAGCTGAATTGCCCTAAGAAAGCGTCATTTTAAATTTTATTAAAAAAGCGAATAAAAAATAAATTCCAGGGGGGTCGGGGGGTGATTGAACTTTCTGATGTCTAAAATACCATTTTTTCAATTATTTACACCCTAAGAAAGCATCATTTTAAATTTTACATTCAAAATCCCGAACGAAAAATAAATTTTAAGGGGGGGGGCGGGGGTGATTGAACTTTCTGATGTCTAAAAATACCATTTTTTTAATTATTTACACCCTAAAGAAAGCATCATTTTAAATTTTTATCAAAGATCGAATGAAAAATAATAAATTTTAGGGGGGTCGGGGGGTGATTGGGGAACTTTCTGAGGTCTAAAATACCATTTTTTCAATTATTTACACCTAAGAAAGCAACATTTTAAATTTTATTAAAATCGAATGAAAAATAAAAAAAATAAAATTTTAGGGGGGGAAATGGGGGGCGCAGAGCGGAAAAATCTTTTTTTCAAATGTCAGATTGTTAGGGGAGGAAGCGTTTTTTTATTTTTCATTTTAAAGATTTGATAAATATATTTTTCATAAAGCGAGTTAGATCCTGTTTTCCAATGCTTTTTATATGGGGTAATTGATAACCCCCAAAAAGGGGGGGTTCCTACCCCCTAATTCGATATAATGATAGCCTAAAACCACCCCCGGAAGAATTCCCTACCCATTAAAAAGACTCCATGAAAATCGGTCCGAGTTTCGGAGTCTATGCGTTACAAACAGACAGACAGACAGACGGGCAGACAGAGATTGTCTTTTATATAATAAGTATAGACAATTTTCAGTTTTTTTTTTTTTTTATTTCTCTTTATT
>JAKCPI010013376.1:0-12242 GCA_023213315.1 Euborellia annulipes | reverse complement strand
TTTTGATTCAGGGGACCTCAAAACGTGTATATCTATCAAAATCTCGACATCGAATTTTTGACATGAATCCAATACTTACTCTATATATACGTATATTAAATATAGAAGTAAGAGAAAGTAAAAAAAAAAAAATTTTACAACTTAAAATCTAATATATCGGCGGAAACTAAACAAAAAATCTGCTGTGACAAGCACAGAACACAACTTTCAATTACCGCAGTTAAAAACAAGTTGTGTGCTCTGCGACCAGTCACACCAGATTTTCAGATTTTAATAACTTGGACCTTAAGCTTATTCCATTTTATAACAAGTTTAACCATGTTTGCAGAAGGAGTCCAAATTTATTTTACCTATTTAACTTGGGAAGAGTTTATATTATTATGAAAAAGGTTCTATTTGAAATATATCCCGGGGTACCGAACTTTTTTGCTACATGATTTAGTAAGATATTAAATATATTTGATTATTTTATTTATTCAGTCAATTTTATGGCAATCTCTAACCTATTAAATATTATAATTATAATATATATTATTTAAATACATTGAATATATTGATGAGATCAGTATATTATACACTACCCTTCCCCCGAAATATTATAAATCAAAATTATTATTTTTTTCCCTATTATTATTTAATTGTAATCTCTCTCTCTCTCGATTTATATAATAAATTCAAACAGAATGGGAATCGGATATTTAATGGGTTTATCTAAAATTTAAATTAGTTTAGTTTAATTAAAACACATGTATTTTCATTCATTCAATATAAACAAGAGAGGGGGGGGAAAGAATATTTATAATTTATCTCAATATCCAATTTTATGTAGGATAGTGAGGTGAGTTGGAGGGGGGGAATTAGTTAAATAAATACATATAGTATTCTGTTACTTTATTAATTGAATTAATAATAAATGCAATTTATATTGGCTTATTTATAAAAAGTATTTCCATTTATTTAAAGGATTGTTTAATTAAAATTAAAGTGGAGTTGAAGATAATTAATTGTATTTTTAGAGACAATTAATTAAATCATTCATTTAAGAGATTCCATTCTAATGGAGGTTTTCAAATTCAAAAATATTACTTTCTCTTACATCTATATAAATTAGGTTAATATATTGGGGCATTCCACGCCAACTCGACCACTTTGACCCGACCATTTTTGATTTGGCTGAAACTTTATCATCTGTACCCTATTGAAAACGCATTTGAGAATTTTTTCAGATTTTACGACCCAGCCAAAAAAAGTTATAGCATTTTCAAAAAACATCGATTTTTTTTTTAAATAACCGAATAAAACTGTCAAAATTAACTATCGGGGGTTTGTCTTAAATGTACTTTTCAGAAAAAAATAT
Source organism: Euborellia annulipes (assembly GCA_023213315.1). Taxonomy (NCBI): domain Eukaryota; kingdom Metazoa; phylum Arthropoda; class Insecta; order Dermaptera; family Anisolabididae; genus Euborellia; species Euborellia annulipes. Next base: position 10,885 of record JAKCPI010013376.1, on the reverse strand, counting down.
GACAAAATTTCGTTCATCTTGAACGTTTTTTTTGACATTTTCGACAAACCAAACAAAATTTCGTGGATGAATGACACTTTTTTTTGTTCTTTTTTTTTTTTATTTAAAAACTTTGATTTTTCCTACAAATGCTCTGAAAATTTCAGAGTGGGATTATTTCGCGTTCTATTTTTTTATTTTTTTGAAAAAAAAAAAAAAAAAAAATTTTTTTTTCTCCGCTTATTTATCAGTGGTCTCTTAAATTCTTTCAGAATTGACTGAGATTCTAGAAAATTGAAGAAAAAATAATAATAATAGAGGGGTGATGAAAATCGAGAAAATTCCATTTATCCTGAAAAAATTAGAAATTAGTTGTGTATTCAACTACTGGAAGAATTTGAAGCGTCAGTAAAGTTTAGAAACATGGGCGTAACTAGGTGGGCCAGGGGGCCTGGCCCCCCCAGAAAGCTTCTGCCCCAAGAAAAATTGAGAAAATATAGGGCTTTCCAGGCCCACCGGAAGATGGCTGGTCCCATGGCCCCCCCCCCTTCTATTTTTCTTGGGGCAGGAGCTTTTGGGAGGCCAGGTTCCCCTGGCACCCCTAGTTACGCCCATGTTTCTAAACTTTTACTTGACGCTTCAAATTCTTCAGTAGCTGAATACACAACTAATTTCTAATTTTTTCAGGATAAATGGAATTTTCAGTTTTCATCACCCCCAACTATTATTATTATTATTTTTCTTCAATTTTTCTTAGAATCTCGGACAGTCCTGGAAGAATTTGAGAGCACCGTCATGATATATAAGCAGAGAAAGAAAATTTTTTTAATTCAATTAAAATAAAAAAAAATAGACACGCGAAATAATCCCACTCTGAAATTTTCAGAGCATTTGTAAAAAAATCAAAGTTTTTTATAAAAAAAAAAAATTAAAAAAAGTGTCATTCATCCCGAAATTTTTGTTTTTTGTCGAAAATGTCAAAAAAACGTTCAAGATGAATCTAAATTTTGTCAAACATTTTTTTCTGAAAAGTACATTTAAAGACAAAAATTTCAAAAAAAAATCGTCCCGATAAGTTAATTTTTGACAGTTTTACGGTTATTTAAAAAAAAAATCGATGTTTTTTGAAAATGCTATAACTTTTTTTGCTGGGTAGTAAAATTTGAAAAAATTCTCAAATACGTTTTCAATAGGGACAAAAAGATGATAAAGTTTCAGCCAAATAAAAAATGGTCGGGTTCAAAAGTGGTCGAGTTGGGAATGCCCCATATATAAAGAGAAAGTATTGGATTCATGTCAAAAATTCGATGTTTGTATTTTGATAAATAGACTATTCACGTTTTGAGGTCCCCTGAATCAAAAAAAGTGGTTTTCGCGGCATCGACTGTCTGCCTGTGAACAAAATCGGCCAAATAGTACTAGTACATACTTTACTTATGCACTTTTTCAGTTTTTTTTTTTTTTTTTCGATTTTCTCAAAATTCGCTGCAGGGATTTTGTTTAAAATTCAAAAATCTATTCAGGATTCGCAGGGACTTTGCAGCCAGGAGATTAAATAAAAGGAATATCTGTTAATTTTTATTTGCCGACGTTTCGATCGCCAATCACGACCCTCATCAGGGCCTATGATCATAACATTTATTTAAAAAATTGATATTAAATTACAATAAGAATACAAATTCGAGAAATAACAGATGTACTTACAAATATTGTCAATTATACACGATCTTAGGTATTTTAATATTCATTGCAATTAAATACAATTTCTTTTTACTTTTATAATAACAAAAAATATTATCTTTTCTCGGAGGTCTCTTATTCAAATGTTACACTTAACTCACATTTATTATTTTTTTGAAATCTTAAAATAAAATTAATCCCACTTTAGTTATAAATAACACATTTAATTTAAGGAATATTCTTTATGATAATTAAATCTAAAACTTTTATTTAATATAATATTTTACAAATTACATCTCCTGGCTGCAAAGTCCCTGCGAATCCTGAGTAAATCTCCACAGCCATAAAACATCAATTTATCAAAAATCTATTATTTTTTAGATTCTCTTTAAAATGTATATTCTCATTTTGCCATTGAAATCTTCTTAAGACTAGTTTAGTCTTGTACTTCATAGGAAAGATTTCAGAAATGGTTGCCATGGCAACAATATAAATATTTTCCCACGTTTATAAATTGTACATGCCCTCTGGGCTTGGTGTAGGGGTTATCGTGCTAGCCTCGTATACCAAAAGTCGCGGGTTTGGACCCCCAGGCAGTCAGTGATTTTATTTAAGCCATTTGGATACCAAATGGCTTAAATAAGAATGCCTGGACCCCCAATATGTATATTAATCTCTATAACGCATATCGTTTAAGTCTTATATGGCCTGAGTTGCCGAAAAGACAGTGTTAATGTGTTTTTAGTGTGAGTGTGAATGAGAAAAAAGTGAGTGTTAAAAAAAAAAAAAAATTGTACATCTTGAAATTGAATCATTTATTTGAGAACCTCATAAGTCATACTTATATTAGAAGTAACTTTACATTTAAGTATTTAAATTAATTCTATTTAAATGAATTTTATTGCTCAAAGCGGGAAGCGATTCACAAAATCTGACAATAATAAAGCAAAAGCTCTACTTGAAACTTTCAAGACCTCTACCACTAAACATACATCTATTTACATATTATACACCCCTCTTTTAAGTATAATAATATAATAAAATTTGGTGAATTTTTATTCACCCTCCTTGCTTTAAGCACAAACGTCGATGTATTTTTGATGCCTGTTAAAGTGCATTTTAATGCATCGTTTTGGGTTGGTTACTTTTGTTACATTATGCATCGGCAAGAAATCGAGCCTTTAAATATTCAAAGGGACAGAAATCCGAATTGAAGAGAAGGGAAAGAAAAAAAATAAAAATTAATTGAATTTTTAACAGTGTCAAAATTTAAAATTACTTAAATAAAACAAAATAATTTATTAATAAAGAGTATTTACTATTATATATGAGTAAATTTTCTCTGTTTAGTTAGTTAACAAAAGCCTAGGTGAATAACGAACGCAACATGCTCTTTTATAACTAAGTAAATTAATAGAAGAGCTTAAATTATTAACACGTGTTTTATTGGATACAAGAGGGCGTCATGCTCGTGTCAATATCCCCCCCCCCCCCCTGTGCAAACAATACAGCAACTATAAGCATGAAACAACAAAGTTTAATCTTATTAAAAAAAAAATCTGTTCCTACAAGTATTATATTATTAATTCTTTGTTTCTTTTTTGTTTCAGGTAAGCCGATTTTGCTTTTGTTTTTCCTTTTCCCTTTCGAAAGGTATGTGCTTATGTGTAATCTTATAAATAAAAAGTCTCTTTTTTACTTTCTCTCACCCTATATATGAAATATATAGAGAGAGAAAGTATTGTTGATAAAATACTCGTAGTATAGTCTACTTATACCATTATATTACTTTCTCTTACCCTTTAATATATATATGGAGAGAAAGTATTGCGATCATGTCAAAAATTCGATGTCGAGATTTTGATGGATATACATGTTTTGAGGTCCCCTGAGTCCAAAAAAGTGGGTCCCGCAAATTGGTCTCTGTTTGTGTGTGTGGATATTTTTAACAATGAAGGAAATGAGCTACGAAGTTGAAATTTTATATTTAAGTTAGGAACCCTCCTGGGACTTAACACGAAGCTTTTGAACAAAATCGGCCAAAAAATACTAGTACTTTATTGATGTACTTTTTCAGTTTTTTTCGATTTTCTTCAAATTCGCTGCAACGATTTTGATTAAAATTCATATTTCAACTATTTTTTAGATGCTCTTTAAAAAGTATTTCAGTGAAATTTTTTTTGAAATTGTTTGAAGTACACTTTACTGATGTACTTTTTCAGTTTTTTTCGATGTTCTAAAAATTCGATGCAACAATTTTGATTAAAATTCATATTTCAACTACTTTTTAGATGCTCTTTAAAAAGTATATCAATAAAATTTTTTGTAAATATTGTTTGAAGTATGCTTTACTGATGTAGAAGCATTCGTAACTCAGCGCCTTCTATGATTCGCGTGGTCAAGTTTGGAACTAAAGTGCTAAGGGCAACATCCAAAAAACATCTAGTGTGATTGGGTGCACAGGACACAAATTTCTCTTGCCGAAGGGTAGAGGGTAGAGAAAGTTGTGTGCTGTGCTTCAGTCACACCAGATTTTTTTTATATAATATTATATTAGAAAGGGTGCAGGTACTAGCAGCTGCCCTTCCTTATTTCAAACATCAACTCTTCGAATAATTTTTTTAGTCGCTTCTTAAATTGTTTTTTTTTTTTTTTTCTTAATTCGTTCAAGGACGTCATCTTGACATTCACCTTCAAGTAGAAAAAAAAAAAAAACAATCTTAAATTAATTCCTCTCACCAAATTAAAAAATTCCTTATATATAAAAATATTCAATCGCGATTAACATCTAACGCATTAGAGTTTTCTTTAAAAACTCCTTCTACCGACATACTATCTTAACCAAAGTAGAGTTGAGCATATTCCCAAAAATAAATAGTAATTTTTTTTTTTTTCGCTCAAAATTATAAAATGAATTTTTTATTAAATACACATTCCTATATTCGTTTAAACTTTTTAATAACAAGAGAGAAGAGAAGTTGGTTAATCTTTAAACAAAATCTTCTCTCCCCGGAAAACATCCGCTATACTAATAATATCTATACTGTATATACTCATTTGCATAAGAATTCAAATTTCAACGCCCATCTTTATCTTTTCTTTTTTTTTTTTTGCTTATCACTGAAAGAAATCGGCAGAGGCTTTTTATGAAACAATTAGTTAGGAGAGTCCCTCCTCGCTTAGGCGACCTTTCATGTTTCTTTTCTAAATATTCAAGAGAGATTTTCAGGCCTAGAGTAAAAAAAAAATAGCCAAGCTTTAGTTATTTTTTAATTCAACGTTTCGGTTTCGCCCGAATAAACAACTAAAGAAAATCTTGACTGTTTTTTTTCCTCCGTGCTTCTTTATAAAACTCCATAACTAGCACAAACGATATACCGTAGTCAGGGAGCCCAGGCCCATTTTTACAAGTTATTAATTACTATCAAGCTAATTTTCCGTGAGTAGCTTCCAAGGGCGGATCCAGAGGTGTTTCTCGGGGGGGGGGGGGGGGTAATCTGGTATGACTCGTCGCACAGCACCAGGGGCGTATATAGAAATTTTTTCGGGGAGGGGGGGGGGCTGTTCTCAAAAATTTTTCTACGAAAACGTTATTAAAAATCTGGTGTAACGCCACACAACACACAACTTTCTCTTATCTTCTTTAATCGATAATTGTGTTCTGTGCCTGTTACACCAGATTTTTTGTGTCGACATGTATTTAGTTTCCGCCAATATATTAGAATTCAAGATTTTTTTTTCTATTCACACTCACATTCACACACACATACACACAGTCTTTTCGGCAACTTAGGACTTTAGGATACACGTTATTATGAATATATATATTTGGGTCCAGGCATTCTTATTTAAGCCATTTTTTACAATAGTTAATTTAGCAATGATCTATATATTATTATTATATACTCTACAGCAGCGTTTTCCAAGCTGTGAGGCGCGCCTCCCTAGGAAGCCGCGGACAAGTCAAAGGGAAGGCGCGAATATTAGCCAAAGCGAACAATTTTCTAAATTAGTACAATGCTATTTTATGGCTGGTATAATTTGTATCAGGATTGAAAGTTTGAACGCAGCCAGAATATTTTCTTTAAAAAAATACATTTTTAACAGCTGACGTTTCGGCTTTGGTCAAAGCCATCTTCGGTTAAAAATATATTTTTTTAAATAAATAAATCTGGTTGCGATTTCTTGAAAATTTCATTCCTGATACAATTTTCGAAGTCTTGTAATAATCAAAAATATAATAGTTTGTATTTTTTTGCAATAAAAATTTTTGTGTTTGTATTATTATATATATACCTGGTATATATTATATAAAAAAAAAAGGGAGAGGCGTTATACAATTAAATATTTTAAGGGAGGCGTGATAAGAAAAAGTTTGTAAACCACTGCTCTAGAGTATATATAAACCCATATCAATATTATATTTGAAGAGAGTCGATTGATTGAATTACACGCTCCAATGGCGCGTGGCATTATGGTTAAATTTGCCATCTCTTCACTCTCCATTTGATAATCTAAATGTCATCCGTGATCCTACTTAACGAATATCAGATCGGATATTCTATGAAATCTTTATCTTGATATAGGCTTCATTCGGAGAGGGGGGGGTAGGCGATGCGTCAATAATCATTGCGATGTTATAAACCAAAAAAACTATTATAATGATTAAATCACGTAGGAATTAATTAATTGATCGTTAATAAATCATCTCTATCTGAATCTCTAGTTCGCCTGCCAGTTAGGCAACCGATACAAAGATCTGTTTAACTATTGGTAGAATTACAAGGGGCAGCCAGTAGTGTAGATTCTGTTCAGGAAGGGTAAAGTTTAAATTTTCTTTATCAATGGCCTTTTTGCTTTCTCTTACCTATATATAGAGAGAAAGTATTTTTTTAATAGAATATTTTTTTTATCTAAATTAACCAAAACTCGGCCAAGAGAAATAATCTTATTTTCTTTGACTCACAGCTTTGAATCTAAATTTAGTAATTTTTTTTTTTATTTAAAGTGTTCTTTCTATACTATTTAACTTTCTATATTATTTAAAAAAAGAAAATAATTATTTATTTCTTTTTTAAATATTAAATTATATTCGGAGTTGAAGAAAAGTCGTGAGGAACTTCGTTCCTGGCGGGGGTCCCACGACCCCACCATTCGTTTGCTTTTTACTTTCTCTTACCTCTATATATGTTTATATATATAAAGAGAGAAAGGAATGGATTCATGTCAAGATTTTGACGGATATACATGTTTTGGGGTCCCCTGAATCCGAAAAAGTGGTTTTTGCGACATGGTCTGTCTGTCTGTCTGTGTGTGTTCAATTTAAAGCATGGAGGAATTGAGCTAGGAGGTTGAAATTTTATATTTAAGTTAGGCACCCCTCTAGGGCGTGAAAATAAGCTTTTAGATTAATGACATGAAGAGGATGCAGGCAATAATAAATAAAAAGCGTCCATTTTGTTAATACTCTTTATTTAGGAACGTTTCGGCTGTGATCAAAAAAGCCAACTTCAGCCCTTCAAGAGTATATTTTATATTATTTAAAGGGGTTGGAGAATAATAACCAGCAGATTTATCGCTCCACCAAATCTGCTGGTTATTATTCTCCAACCATGGGCGTACCCAGGATCAAATCTAGGGGGGCATGGTCAGATCATGGTCGTCCAGGGGGGGGGCAGATCATGGTCGTCCAGATTGTGACATAGCTATTTTTTATATAGAGGGGTAAAGCCTTCGAATTAAAGGCCTAAAAACCCTCGAGTCATAACAAAAAGAATCATTCCCCGTCGCCAACCACCAATTTTGTTTCGTTTCATCACTTTATAAACATTTAATTTTTTTTTGTTGCTTCTAGGGGGGGGCAGCTGCCCCCCTGCCCCTCGCTGGGTACGCCCATGTCTCCAACCCCTTTACTCTACTCATCCCAGCCTAATATTCAAACTACGTAATTTTTTAATATTTGTTGATCATAGCCGAAACGTTCCTAAATAAAGAGTGTTAACAAATAGATGCTTTTTATTTATTATTGGCTGCATTCTCTTAAATCTCATTAATCTAATTTATATAACAACCACAATTCGTTATATAATTAAGCTTTTAACCAAAATCGGCCAAAAAGTACTAGTACTTTACTGATGTACTTTTTCATTTTTTTTTTTTTCGATTTTCTCAAAATTAGCTCTAACGATTTTGATTAAAATTCAAAAATCAATTATTTCTCAGATGCTCTCTTTCAAATGTATATTCTTGTTTTGCTCTCAAAATTGTTTGAAGCACACTTTACTCATACTTCACTTTATAGGAAAGATAGAAGGTTGCCATGGTAACAAAATATGAATATTTTTATTATTAGGAGAATTTTTAATTATAGACCACATTTTGTATGTATTAAATATATAAATACTGTAGAACGTTTCAACTGCTTATTCTGCAGCCGTTATCAAGTACTGTGCACTTGCTCCGACTCAAGTGAACTAACTGAGCAAGTGCACAGTACTTGAAAACGGCTGCAGAATAAGCAGTTGAAACGTTGTACAGTATTTATATATTTTTAATAAATATTTAATACAACAATGTGGTCTATAATTAAAAATTCTCCTAATAATAATTTCAAACCACAAAATCTTTAATAAACACATTCGTGATGAATATTTTTCTGTTTATAAATTTTATATCTTAAATTATAATATATCGGCGCCTCCGGACTTGGTATAGTAGGTAGCGTGCCTACCTCCTATACCAAACGTCGCGGGTTCGGACCCCAGGCAGTCCGATGATTTTATTTAAGCCATTTGGATACCAGATGGCTTAAATAGAAATGCCTGAACCCCCAATAGATATATTACTTACAACGGTTATCGTCTAAAGTCTTAAATGGCCCAAGTTGCCGAAAAGACTGTGTGTGAGTGTGAGTGAGAAAAAAGTGTGAATGTTAAATATATGTTATATATATATATTGGCGGAAACTAAATATATGTCAACACAAAAAATCTGGTGGGACAGTCACACCAGATTTTTTATTTTAAATTCCTCCCCCCTCCCATCGCCTTACCAACATTATATTTTATTCATAGCTAATAATTTTCTCTCTGAATGATAATTTTAATATATTACTGTTCGTATCTCTCTCTCTCAAAAGAAATATTAATTAAATTAAATAAGATCTGTTTCACTAAGCTTTAATTATAATGAAAGTCCCTGGGGAAAATAACTTCTCTGACTGAATCCCTTTTATTATTATTATTATTATTAATACCAAATTAAACTCAACTTTGATTAAAACAAGATATTGAACAAAAAAATCATATCCACATTTAATGATTCTCTTTTATTTTTATTATGGAAAATAGAGTATGAATTATAAGAGAGGGGGGGATGCCGCATTTACCCTAAAATCCCTCCTCCCCTAAACAAGGGAGTTAATACCGACATGCTTTTTCTCTCCCCCCCCTCATTCTATTATCATTTATGGCAGCCAAAGAACAAAGAAGGGGATTCGAATTTTTAAATCCAACTTATTGTTCTCTTTTTTTTTTCGTTTTTTAATGAAATAAATTTTTTAAAAAATAAGGGGTTTAAAATGTGATTTATTTCCAAACCACACAAATTTCTACTTTCTCTTACCTATATAAATTTATTTTACCTTTACCTGAGTTCCAAAAAATGGGTCACCCGTAAAATGGTCTGTCTGTCTGCCTGCGAATAAAATTTCTCAAAAACAAAAAAAGCTAGGAGGGTTGAAATTTTATAGATACGTTAGGCACCCCCATAGCACGTGACTAGAAGCTTTTGAACAAAATCGGCCAATAAGCACTAGTACTTTACTGATGTACTTTCTCAGTACTTTTCTATTTTCTCAAAATTCGCTTTAAGGATTTTAATTAAAATTCAAAAATCAATTATTTTTCAGTTACTCTTTAAAAAGTATATCAGTAAAATTTTTCGTGAAAATTGTTTGAAGAACACTTTACTGATGTATTTCAGATTTTTCAAATTCATTTCCCGGTTCTTCCTTCCATAGAGTCAATGTTAAATCCCCATATGGGGATTTGTATGTTAATTTCGATTCAAAAGGGGGTCCCCTTTTGGAACTTACAAGATAAAAAAAAAATTTTCCAATTTATTGATGAGGCCAAACATCCCATGGCCCCTGGGAATCGAACCCAGGATCTCCGCCTTTCCGGGGCATAGGCGTGCTATCCATTGGTGCAGGTCGAGGGTCCGGTGGCCTGGTGCAATGGATAGCACGCCTATGCCCTGGAAAGGCGGAGATCCTGGGTTCGATTCCCAGGGGCCATGGGATGTTTGGCCTCATCAATAAAGAACACTCACATGTCTTGTTAAATATATCTATGACTCAGTTAAAGTCCGAATCGAGGTATTTTGAATACTATTATCTTATTCAAATAATAGATCTCGAAAAATATTTAGCTATAATGATTTTAGTCTCATAACATTATAGGCCTAATTGTAGAATATTTTTGCCATGATTCCTCTCTTCATATTCGGTATATAATTATATAGCATTTGAAAATGAAACTCAGCTTCTCTATCACAAAATAAAGAAGTGATTTTAAAATAGAAACCTCTATTATTTAAAAAGGAAATAGATGGAATTTTGATCATTACCAAATTTATTTTTTATCCACTTTAACTTATTACAATATTTTCTTTTTGTTCGTGACATAAATTTAAAGTTTTCTCCTAGAATCTGATCGTATTTTTTTTTTCTTTCTCTCTCTTCTAAAGAGAGAAGAGATGCGAAAGCAGTTGGTAGCCAATAAAACTGAGCAGGCTCTGAAAAGGGTCTCTCGAGGGTTGCAAAAGGGTTCAGGGGGGACGGGGGTGGGTTTGTGTGAGTGAGGGAACCAATCCCCAAGGGGCTCTAATCCAGTGGCTGTTGCTCTCGGTTTGTACTTAAATGCCGGATTAAACTTCAAACTTAGATTTAAACACTTTGATCAAGAATTGTTTCTTCTCTCCATTTCTTATCAAATGTTTTATGTTGGAGGGGGGATACATACCTACCCTGCAAAAAAAATCTTAATTTTAGTGTCTTTTGGCATACTAAATTTACAAATTCCCCTTGTAAATGATAACTACTATGCATATAAATCATATACTATCATATAAATTTATGTGTTCAAATATTTTTAAATTTTTTATTTTTTGCTGTGCACACCAGATTTTTGAATTCAAAATTTTAATATTTGTACAAGAATTAAAA
>JAKCPI010013375.1:0-75497 GCA_023213315.1 Euborellia annulipes | reverse complement strand
GATGTAAAATTTATGGGTATGGGAACATATTTATATTTACTGTTTGCCATAGCTTTACGATTTCTCCTATGAAGTAAAAGAGTAAAGTGGGCCTTAGAAGATTTCAAATGATGATCCCGACTATTGCTTTTATTTTTTTTTTGTTATAAAAAAAATTTTCTTGAAATTTGGTTTATTTTTACGTAACTTCTTTATGAAATTTTTTCCAGCTTTCTCGTGAAACTTTAGTATAATGACCTAAAATTTTCGAATGAGGGATCAATCCTCTTCTAAGTTTTCACGAGAAAGCTGATAAAATTTCATAAAAAAGTATTACGTAAAAAATGACCAAATTTTCAAGAAAAATTTTTTTATAACCAAAAATAAAAGCAATCGTGGGCACATCTTGAAATTAGCGGGGATAATTGTAGAATTAGTTGAAGTTTTGATAGAAAATTAAAAAAAAAAAAAATGGTCGGACTTAAAAATTATGATTTTTCAAAAAAACTGAAATTTCACTATATTCGGGCTTCTGAAATAATTTTTTTGTATTTTTTCTGAAAACTACATTAAAAAACGAAATTTTTATAGCCTAAAGGGGCCTCGAAATATCAATTTTTTAAAATGAAAGTTATAGTTTATTTGAAAAAAAAGTGCAGATTTTTTCAAAAATCATAACTCATTTTTTTAGTTGGGTAAAAAATATAGCGAAATTCTAAAAAATGTCTTTAAGGGTAGAAAAAAGATAGGAAAATTTTCAGCGAAGTCCGCGGGGGTCAGGAAAAAAAAATTTGTCGATTTGGCATGAAGCAACCCATATAGAGGTAAGAGAAAGTAAAAAAAATAATTAAATTAGTTAAAAATTAAATAATTAAAATTGATCCTGACCACCCGAGGATTTGGTGAAGCAAAGCCTTAGGGACCCACCAGAAGAGGGGCCCATGAAGCAACTAAAAATTTTTTAGAAAAACAAATAATGATTTTATTTTTCCCACAACATTCTGTTCTTTTGTTCAATATCTATGTTTAATTTTCGTTAAAATTATCTTCCAGTTCAATTTTCCCGGAGGGACGAAATCGAATATACTCTAACCTGAAATATATATAAATTTGCAAAAGGCTTTTTAAGTCGGTAATACGTAAAGAAAAGGAAATAGAAAGGGTTGGGGGTGAGAGAAAGAGAGAAGAGTTCGATCAACGACTCAAATAAGAACGAAAAAAAAGATCTCGAACCAATAACTCGTTAAAAAAGAAAAAAAAAAGAAAGAGAGACAAGACAAGACAAAAAAAAAAAAAAAAAAAAACGATTACATATGGATAACGCTTTGCTTGTATTGGATATGTTTGATCTTGCAATCTGTCAGAGAATAAAAATATACATGGGGGTGAAGAGAAAAAGATGAAGTGGTACTCACTGAAGACGGCCTTCGGCTGGTCCGGCTTTGAGAACGTCGAGATGGCGATGGCAGGATCTCCATTGGCAAAATGCGGATTGTCCCGGCTCCCGAAACGGCGATGCCGAACCCGTAGCCAGGTACCCGTGTTAAGAGTCACCTGGTGGTGCTCCCAGGCAACTCGTTCGCCTCCCTAGAAAGAAGAAAAAGGTAAAGAATTATTATAAGAAGATCGGTATTAGGTCTTAATTTGGTTTGCTACTAGGAACCGACCGAATATTCGGTTCGGCCAGTTTCGGCCAAAAATCCTTGTTTCGGCCGTAGTTTCGGTTTCGGCCAAAAAAGTAGCGAAACCTGAGTCTGAAAAGATGGGATGAGACTCACATGCAAAAAAGGTCAAATGGTTTGCAAAAGCGGAAAAGGTGCGGAAAAAATTTAGTATCTCTAAAAAAAAAAGGTAAAATGATTTTCACGGGCGGGGAAAAAAATTTTCCGCCGGACGGAAAAAATTTTAAAATGATAATATTTTTATAGGAAATACAAGTTTCTGTTTCGGTTACGGTTTCGGCCGAAACTAAGATTGAGCCGAATATTCGGTTTCGGTTTCGGCTGAAAATCTTGTTTCGGTCCGGACCGTAGTTGCTACCCACATACTATCAAGGTAATTTTAAAACTTCAATAAGACACCCCACCATTTTGTTACACATCGCTCATTTGTTGCATTAAATCAAAACTTTTGTTTTTTTCAAGAGATCAAAAGAAGGCGCTGATGTTTATCTAACTTCATGGAATTGACTGTAGATGGTGCTGACGTCGTTGCATATATAAATGCGTAACGGTCCCTTAGATCAGTGGTTCCCAACCGGTGTACCGCGGCACCCTGGGTGCTGAGAATGCGTAGAGCGGTGCCCCGAAGTATTTTGGTAAAAAAAGAGTCGGAAGAAAATTAAGTTTTGCTAAAAAAATAATTTAAACGGAAGCGGCAAAATGTTCTGCAGGACAAAAAATGAAATTTTACTAAAAAAATTCCACAGTGAGGAAAATTTCGATTTCCGAAAACAAGGTAAATTGATTGACACGGAAGTGAAAAAAATTTTCTGGAGGGCGCCAAAAATTTGATTTTGCTAGGGAAAAAAGGGAAGGGGTGGCCTAGAGTGTGTAATGTTATTCCCAACGCACCTTTGGGGTGCCGTTGACTTTAAAGGTTAGGAAACAGTGTGAGGTTAGTTCACTTGAGTCGGAGCATGTGGATAGTACTTGAAAACGACTGCAGAAGAGTAGTCGAAACGTTGGATTAATAAATAATTAATAGCTACAAAATGTGGTCTATAATTAATTATTTCCGGCAAATTTGACATGATCGCAATACTTTATCTCTCATATTACATATATAGGTAAGAGAAAGTAAAAAGTTAAATTCCCTAAGTCATAAAAGTGTTTAATTGAAATTTTAAATAGGGAAAAAGTTTCATGAGAGACTGATCTGATTAGAAAAGAGGAATAAAAAAGGGGAATAATAAATGATTAAAAAAAGAAGAGGTTTCTATCTACTCTTAAAATAAAGAGCAATTTTGGAGTCTGTGTGCGAGAGAGGGAAGGGGTGCCCCCAAAAAAAAGGGAGTGGGATGTGCAAAATTCAAAGTTAACGACAAGCCATCAACCGAACGATTCCCAATCTCTCTTTTCGAAAACTTCTTTTAAAGTCAAAAAAGAAGACAAAAAAAAAAAGTGAATTTTAATTATATTTTTAGGGATATAAAAGACTTTAAAGTCATTAACAAATACATTGAAGAATCTGTTGGTGTACTATGTATGCATACATTTAAAGTTTTGTTCTGTGCTTTCACACCAGATTTTTTTGAATAAGTATATTTAGTTTCAGCCGATATATTAAAATTCAAGATGCAAAATTTATAAGTACTAGCCGCGTCGCCCGCCTTCGGTTCCCTGGACCCACCTACTTTTCTTCTTCATTATGAAAAGAAAATTATTATTATTATAACAGCGGGGTATTTAACTTAAATATAAAATTTCAATTTCCTAGCTCTTTTGTTTTTGAGATATTTTGTTCAAAAACACACAGACTATTTTACAAGACTCACTGATTCAGGGACGTCAAAACGCTATTTTCATCAAAATCTTGACATTGAATTTTCGACATAAGGCCAATACTACCTAAATATATATATTTAGGTAAGAGAAAGTAAAAAGTAATCAAACTATTTTTCATAGTTTGGAGGGAACGTGGTGTAAGTTTTTCCGTGTAACATATTTATAAATCTTCTTCTTTCGCTGTGGCTTATCCCTATTTTTTTTTTTTCTAGGGGTCGCTCATTTTAATTTTCTCTCTCCACTAAGCCCTATCTTGCACATCCTCAAACTCCAATCCCTTCTGCTCCTGCAGTCCTCGATCACACAGTCCATCCATCTCTCCTTTTGGGCCTACCCCTTGGTCTCTTTCCTTCCACCTTCAAATTCAACATTCTCTTCCCCCACATATTCCTCTTCTCTTCTCATCACACTGACCAAACCATCTCAGCCTACTTTCCTGGATCTTTTTGGATACCTCCACCACCCCTGCCATTTCTCGGATCTTCTCATTCCTCACTCTATCCCTTCTTGTTTTTCCCAAAGCCCATCTCACCATTCTCATTTCCGCCACATCCAACTTTCTTTCCTGCGCTTTCTTTATCGGCCGGGTCTCAGTGCCATAAATTATCGCGGGTCGCACTACAGTTTTAAAAATTTTTCCCTTTGCCTTGGCATTTTATCTTTCTATCCCACAAGACTCCAGATACCCTTCTCCAATTCATCCAACCAACTTGAATCCTGTGGTCTAGCTCTTTATCAAGACCCCCCTCACTAGCCACAATCGAGCCCAGATATTTGAAATCTCTGACTCTCTGCAGCTTTTCCCCCTGTAAATAAACATATTTATAAATAAAAATTCTAAATAATTTTTACTTATAAACTATTTTTCATTGCATTATTTGTCCTACAGTATTTCCGTTTTTGAACAATTAAAAAAAAAGAAATATTCTAACAGATAAATGTAAGAATTTTATGAGTTTTGTTTGTCTGTGTTTGTGTATAGGACTGTGAAAATCTTGCAAATGCAAGCGCATCCAATTTTCCTTCCCCTACTTATTTTTCCTTTTCTCCCTAGTGTAAGAATGAAAGAAAGGGAGAGAGAGCCATTCAAGCCAAAAGCATGAAATGGTCAAGAAAATGGAGATTGGATCTCAAAAAAAAAAAGAAGTGGGGGAACGGATATGAAAATTATTATTTTTCTAAGGTGAGATTTTTTTTTTTTTTAAATTGAATTGAAAGAAAAGAAAAAATATAAAAATTTAAGATATTCAATCGTCAAAAGTATAGATTGAATAATAAGTTGAAAACGTGTCCGGTGTTACGGGGAGGGGGGGGGACTATGTTCCTCAAAACTCTAAACTTATACTTCAAAAACGATTCTGGTTGAAGAAGAACATTTTCGATTCGTTATTATTAATTTAATAATTCTGTCAATAAATCGAAAAAAAGTTGATTTGATTTCAGATTTTTTAGAGCCAAAATGAAAATTGTGTATAATATAAATAAGAGAAAGTAAAAATTTCGTATTTTATATAAAAATTTATTTTTAATATAGGTCTATTGTATTAAAAAATATTCGGTTTAATTTTATATATACATTGGATCATTGGCGTAGCTAGAAATTTTTGATGGGGGGTTCAAGAAAATTTTTTCAAAAATTTGAAAAATTTAAAATTATTTTATGGTATTTATAAATCAATTTGGTATTTTTTTTAGCTAGAGTAAATTATTATATATCACGATATATAATTTGTATTATAGAGCTTAAATATCTAGTCATGGCTTGGGTTCCATGAGGGTGGGGGGGGGAGGTTGAAACCCCCAAAAACCCCCCTGGCTACGCCTATGCAATGAATGGTCAGAATCTCGATAATTTTGCATTTGGATCTCTAAAACCGATCCGCCAATGTATTTTGGATTGACCCCGAAGCAAGAATTGGATTAAAATTCAAATTCATTAAAAAAATTCTTTTTCAAAGGGGTTTAGTTGCTGGATTTAAAAAAATCTTTAAAAAAATTATTATTATTAACCCCTCTGGACCCCACCAGCTCGCCTGCGGCGGACCCTCGCCTTTTCTTAATCAATTTTTCAACTCGAATTTTTCCTATACCAAACGTCGCGGGTTCGGACCCAGGCAGTCCAGCCATTTGGATACTAGATGGCTTAAATAGAATTGCCTGAACCCCAAATTGATATATTAATTACAACGGTTATCGTCAAAGTCTTATATGACCTAAGTTGCCGAAAAGACTGTGTGAATGTGTGTGTGAGTGTGAATGTGAATGAGAAAAAAGTGTGAATGTTTGAAAAAAAAAAAAAAAAATATCGGAAAGCAAGTTTTTCAAAGAGTGATTGTCCTGAAGAAGATAGCAATTATTTTTATAAAATTTTTCTATTTTTTTAAGTCGGTTTGATTTCGACTCAATCTAAACTTATCCGATTTTCTCTCTCAAATTGAAATTTTTACTTGTTCTGTTTTTCCGACTTGTTATAAATAAAAATATCGCCACCGTGACCGGTCACTAATAAAAAAATAATCAAATGGTTAGAATTTAATTAATTTTAACCAAACGTTCTATTTAATTTTAAAAAAAATTTATTTAATTAAATTAAATAATTAAATAAATTATCGGAGCGTGTAAATAGGGCTTTAATTTATTTTATATTCTAATAAATAAATCCATGTGATGACCACATCACAATTTTTTCATTAAAAAGTTAGAAAAAAATAAAGTTTTAAGTGTAGTTTATTTATAAAGCTCAAGAGTAAGAGAAGAGAGAGATAAAACAAGATTAAAGTTTTCTAAAAAAAATAAATAAAAATAAAAAAAAAATTATATTTTATATATGTTATATCCTGCAAACAAACTTTAGTAGGGAATCTAATATTTAGTAAAGAAGAAAAAATTTAACATTGTCTCCCGATACGAAATTCTAATAATAATAAATATATAAAATTTAACATTGTCAGTAGAGTTTTCATCTCTAATTTTAATCAATTCTATAATAATACTTATCAGAACAGAATTATTATTGTGATAAATCTAAAATAAGACCCGCATTTCACTATATATTTAAGGGAGGTCCTTATTAATAGAGATCTTAAATTTTTTTTAAACGCTCATCCCTCAATTTTTACTTTCTCTTACCCTATATATGAAATATATAGAGAACGAAACCCGGTACTTGAATACTTTTAGGAAAATAGAATTTAGCCTACTCGCCATTTCTAATCGAAAAAAAATTTTTCTTTCACAAATCAATTAAAATCAAAGGGAAATAGCAAAAAAAAGTTTATTTAAAAACAGATTCAAGGAAACTATTTCAATAAAAGTAAAAAATCTGGTGTGACTGGCGCACAGCACACAACTTTCTCTTACCTTCGGTAATCGAAAGTTGGATTCTGTGCTTGTCACACCAGATTTTTCGTGTCGAGATATATTTAGTTTCCGCCGATATATTAAAATTCAAAATGTAAAATTTATACATGGGAAAATATTTATATTTTGTTACCATGGCAACCATTTCTCCTATCTTCTCTATGAAGTACAGGAGTAAAGTGTGCTTCAAACAATTTTGAGAGCAAAAGTAGAATATACATTTAAACCCCCTGTTCACTGCATACTCGTATATATGTCAGGGGCGTATATAGAAATTTTTTCCCCTTCCATAAAAATATTTTAACTTTTTTTTAGAGACTCAAAATTTTTGACACCCACGGAACAAAAATGTTTCCCATGTGCCGCCCGCGGAACATTTCCTTTTTTGAAAAACTAAAATTTTCGTGCTGCGGGGCCGAGCTAACAATTCGGGGGGGGGGGGGGACATAGAAAGTATTGGTTTCATGTCAAAAATTCGATGTCGAGATTTTGGTGGATCTTCACGTTTTGAGGTCCCCTGAATTCAAAAAGTGGTTTTCGCGACATTGGTCTGTCTGTCTGTGTCTGTATGTCTGTGTTCAATTTTAAGCATGAAGGAATTGAGCTAGGAGGTTGAAATTTTATATTTAAGTTAAGCACCCACCTTAGGCGTGAAAATAAGCTTTTAAACAAAATTGGCTAAAGAGTACTAATACTTTACTGATGTACTTTTTCAGTTTTTATCGATTTTCTCAAAATTCATTCCAACGATTTTAAAAATTCAAAAATCAATTATTTTTTAGATGCTCTTTCAAATGTATATTCTCATTTTGCCATTGAAATCTTCTGAAGACCACTTTACTCTTGTACTTCATAGGAAAAATGGTTGCCTTGGTAACAAAATATAAATATTTTCCCATACTTATAAATTTTACATCTTGAATTCTAATATATCGGCGGAAACTAAATATATGTCGACACGAAAAATCTGGTGCGACACAACTTTCGATTACCGAAGGAAAGAGAAAGTTGTTTGCTGTGCGACAGTCAGAAGATTATTATTGTTTTATTTAAAAAAAAAAAAAGATTTTTAATAAACGTAGCAGATGTATGTTAACGTAACATAATAAAGTCAAAAGCTATTAAATTTGAATTATATATATATATATTTCTTAAGATTAAATTCCCCTCCCTCTCGCCTCATTCCCCATTTTTGCGTTATCATAATATATATTTCTTAACATAAAACCGCGCTTGCTTAGATTTAAATTTCTTTCCTTTTTTTTTTTAATTATATTCCTTTTTCTTTTCTTTTCTCCATATTGCCCGGCTTGGGAAAGGAATATCATTTTAAGCTAAAATCCTTTTTTAAACAGCAAAGGAGGGAGGAGGCCATTTCCGCTTGTTTATAGATAAGATATGAATAGCGGGTTCACCAAATGGCTACTGGATAAAACGGATCATAAAAATAATGAAATTTTCTTTTTTTTTTTGTTTTTTACTTGGTCTGTCGTAAAAAGTGTTAAAGAAGATGAAGAATTGAAAATATAATAATAATAATACCAAAACTTCATTTATTAATGAAAGATAATTCATCATCTGGGATTATCATATAATTTTATTTTGGCATAGCAGTAAATCGATTTTTAACAAGCCACCGAGTCGATTCCCATATTCAGTGGGACAGGATTTGTCTGGGGGAATAGATTTTTATTTAACGGACTTTCCCATATGAATTTCTTCCCGATTAAAAATGATCGAGGGATTCACACGCCTGTAGCAGTTCTGCATAGTGAACCTTTAGGGATACCCACGCCCACACCAGGGACACACACAGTAGATCGAAAGGGACCAGAAGAAAAATGTGTTCCTGCTGCGGGCGTGTGGATACTTCGATCATTTTTAATCATTTTTACTCGGGTTAAAAACAAATAAAATTACAGAAAAAAGTAAGGCCTAATCACCTGCATGAACAGGTTTGGACAAGTATACAATCGTCTAGGACTATATAGAAGCTGAACATTTCATCCTATCCTAATATGATTTAAATTATGCCAAATAATATTGCATTAATGTTCAAATTTGGTAGAAAGAATGAGCAAAGCAGCTAGTTTATATTTCAATTTATTATCAAACCAGGGCCGACGTTTCGGTCGCATATGGGACCATCTTCAAGGCCAAGTTAATGTCCCAATATATATATACTCGACAAGTTATATTATTATATAGAGCATACCCAATTGTAAACGGCTCAACCATGTTAATACCCAATAATTTTATGAATATATATTTTCAGACATAAATCTGGCCCTGAAGATGGTCCCATATGCAACAGAAACGTCAGCCTAGCTTGATAATAAAGTGAAATATAAGCTAGCTCATAGTTTCTCAACCTTATTTTGCTCACCGCCCCCTTTTTTTTTTTTTTTAAACATTCACACTTTTTTCTCATTCACACTCACACTCACACACACATTCACACTGTCTTTTCGGCAGCTCAGGCCATATAAGACATTTACGATAACCGTTATTTATGAATTTATATATATTAGGGTCCAGGCATTTTTATTTAAGCCATCTGGTATCCAGATGGCTTAAATAAAATCATCGGACTGCCTGGGGTCCGAACCCGCGACGTTTGGTATATGAGGTTAGCACGCTAACCTCACACCACGCCCCGTGGGCTACCGCCCCCTTTAAGAATGTTTTTTTTTTTTCTAGAGCCTCCCCCTCCCCATCTACATTTTACTTAGCACCTGCCTCGAATTGGTTAATATCAGGCTCGATTTCTCTTTTTAGTTATCAACATTGCTACAGTATTAAATTCACATGATTGAAATAATACCTACAATAATAAAAAAGTAAAATCAAACGATATTAATTTTTTTTACTTTACTTTAGTACATGATTAGCGTGTATTTTTATTGCTTTTTTTAGACTATATCGCCCCTTCCGCGCCATCTCAATGCCCCCTATTTTTCTATGGGTCTTCTGCCGCCCCTAAAAATCAAAAAAGCCCACAGGGGGCGTCATCGCCCACGTTGAGAACCTAAGAACTAGCTGCCTTGCTCATTTTATTAAAAACAAATTTAAAAAAATTTCATCCCGATCGGTACAGTAATATGGAAGTTATGCACAAAAAAACCTACTGGAACTAAATCATCTTAACGCAATATGATTGGAAATTTCCAAATGGCATCGAGATATTCTTCTTTAATGGAAGGATTAATTTTTTAAATCACCAAAAGAGATTAAAAAAAAAAAAAAAAAAAAATTCAATTAATTTCATTTTATTGTATCACGCAAGTTGGATAATTGACGTCACACTAATATGAAAGCACCACGCCCTTTGTCTATATCTATTTTTACCTTTTCTTGTATATTAGAAATTTTTCGTATTCGTAAATAATAAGTTGGCGCAAATAATAGCTGTATACAAGCAAATTTATTCGAATTTTTTTTTTTTAACCCACACTTTTTTCCCATTCACACACACTCGTGGTCGCCATCCACGTACCCACAAGATGTGGCCCACATCCCTGAGACGGAATTCACACAGGGGCCCCCTGTGGCATTTTGAGCCAGGTTTAAAAAAAGAATTGAAGGCTCGGAATTTTAAAAGAAAGAAAAATTTTGTTATAATAAAAATCTGGTGTGACTGATCTCACAGCACAACTTTCAATTATGGAAAGTAATAGTTGTGTACTGTGCGACTATCACACCAGATTTTTATTATAACTTAATAATTTATAATTTGATGTGACTCACAGCACACAACAAATACTTTACATAATGGTAAGTTGTGCTGTGCGATGAGTCACACCAGGTTTTTATTATAACTTATAATAATAATTTTTTAACTTGGTTCAACGAAACCAAAAGATCTACTCTTGAATTTGATATGCAAGGCTTAGTACTTTAGAAAAATTTAATTCTGAAAAACTTGTAACTTATCACGACGATTTAACTTTGATTTAAAATTTACTATCGATTGGTTGCTTTCCCACTTTATTTTATTTTTTTTCTTTCTTACTTCCTTTCTTTTTCCTCCTTCAACGAGAGGGGTGGGTGGGGGAGAAGTGGTTTATTTTTCCATTTGGATGCTTAATCGAATCGACGATCAATCTGAGATCCTTCGCCAATCAATCGGCCCTGACAAAGAGCTCTTCCGGCAATTTGCGACAACAAATCCTCCTAACCCTCGTCTCTATCAACATTAGTTTAAGATCGCAAATTTAGTGCTAATCCTGTCAATTGAATGGGGAAAAAAAGAAGGGAGAGAGAGAAAAAAAAAGAAAATAATAAATCAATTGGATGCTTTTCTTTTTCTTAACTCATTAATCTATAGGTTCTCAACATGGGCGATTACGCCCCGCTTTGGGGGTTTGAGTGGGGAATTGTAAATTGAAGATATTGTATTGTATTCATTTATATCACGTGGATTTAGTATTGTAAAAATGTTAGTAACTAAAAAGAGAAATCGGCTTATGTTACTGAACGGACGGATGTTTTTAAGTAAAATTGAGCCTGATAATAAGAATTTCTGGCTTAAATAGAAATGCCTGAACCCATAATAGATAATATTATATTACAACGGTTATCGTCAAAGTCTTATATGGTCTAAGTTGCCGAAAAGACTGTGTGAATGTGTGTGTGAGTGTGAGTGTGAATGAGAAAAAAGTGTGAATGTTTTAAATTATAAAAAAAAAAAATAAAAATAAGAATTTCCTTAAAATGCATAAAATTCAGTCTTGTGTAATATTTTTTTTTTTTTTTTTTTTTTTTTTTTTTTTTGGAATGGGTGCATAAGGTCCGAAGACCTATAATGACCAATAGTCACATGCAGCCAGGAAGAAAATAAAAACAAAAGGAGAAGCATAAAGGGGAAACTCAACTGCGGGAACTGAGAAGAAGCCCGTTGAGGTTAGACTTGAAAGTCTGAAGATTGTAGGTTTTGGGGAAGATAGACGCAGGGAGCTTGTTCCAATCACGGGAGGTCATGGGGACAAAGGAAGAATGAAATTGTTTTGTTCTGTTAGTCGTGATCTGAACAGCATAGGGATGCTGGGAAGATGCCTCTCTTGTGTTCCGTGAATATGTTGCATTGGGTGGGATGATTGATTTTAATTCGGCAGAGCATTGACTATGGTAATACCTGTAGAAGAGAGATAGTGAAGATACTCTTCTTCTATGATCTAGTGACTGTAGGGATGCAGTAAGGGTAGAATCACCTATCAGTCTAATTGCACGCCTCTGTATGACTTCCAAGGAGGAGAGAGCGTCTTTCGACGCCCCTCGCCAAAGGTGGGAACAATATTCAAGACACGGCCGAATTTGGGCTTTATAGAGGATTAGGAGTTGTTGGGAGGAAAAGTAATAATAAAGTATAATAAAAATATTCCTCAATATAACTAACAAGTTGTAAGTATGCTAAAGAAATATTGTTTTGAGAAGAACCTCACTACAAAGTTGAATACTAAAAGAAATTGGAGCCCAGATCCCTCGAACCGTCAACTCGATCACTACCAAATGGTACACCGACGGATCAAAAAATCTGAAGGAACAGGAGTCGGAGTATATGGGCCAAGAACCAAATACTTTGAACCAATGGGGTGCTACCCGAGTATCTTCCAAGCAGAAGTACATGCAATAGAAAGATGTGCACAACTCAACATCGACAGTAAATACAAGAAAACAAATATTGCCATAATGTCAGACAGTCAGGCTACAATAAAAGCGTTGAAATCAGCTCTAAAACAGTCTGGCTAGAAAAAAACATATTCTCAAAGGGGGCGGTGTGAGCAAAATAAGGTTGAAAATCTATGCATTAATCAATGAACATATATTTGATTTGAAATTTAAAATTTCTTTTTTAGTATATAAATATTTATATATCCATAAAATTCAAATTTTATTGAAAATAAAATGAAATGTGCGAGTTTTTTTTTTTTTTTGTCCTCTTAAAATATAAATAAAAACGAGAAATAGGGGGGCTGCAGGCCTTTCAGGTCAACAAGCTTTATCGAATGATATATAATAATACTATCAGAAAAAAAATAAATTAGGTATATAAAAAAATGGAGAGAGAATGGAAAGGCACTAAAAATGGATAAATAATTACAAATTTGTGCTTTTGGCAAAAATCGTATTATGGCCAGAAGCCAGAAAGGAAGGGAGATTTATTTTTTAAGGACATTCTCCGGTTCTTTGTCTTTTCTAATTTCACATTAGATATATATAAAATATAAAATGGCGTTCATTCAACGACATCCAATTTTCTATTTCCTTGGATATTTATTGTTATAAGGATTGTTACGGAATGTTATTCAAGCAGTAAATTGAGAAAAAAAAGTCACTTAAAGAGAGTAATATATACGTATAAAGGAAAGTGATGACAGTCATTAGCACTAAAGGCTTTCATCACTACAATTAGAAAAATTAAAAGTTGAGCATCTAAGTAAATTGAAACTCGGTGACGTTTCGGCAAATCGCGCTTCCTAGTCACTAACCAGGACTAATAAACAGATCTTGTGTTCGCCAATTATTATTTCACTTATTTGTTTCGCATCATCTAGTAAGCCCCCAAGCCCGATTGAAATTAGAATCACATTTCTAGAGGCAGTTTCTTCACCAATAAAACTCCCAAATCTCACGACGTTTCGGTTAAAATGTATTGGTTGATCACCAAGTAACAGAAAGCTGTCTTTTGGGAGGATCTATCCTATCTTGGTCTCTCTCTTCAGTCATTAGTGTCAGACCTGACACCCTGTGGTTACTCTGAGGTAGGGAATAATACTGAGGTGAGTTCCCGTTTCCTTCCTCCATACCATCTAGTAAGCCCGGTTGTAATTAGAATCACAATTATAAGCTTAACTGCTTTATCCCTTTGGCTGATCGCCTCCTCATATACAGGTAAACACTTCATATTTTCGTAGTTTTTAATAAATTATTTAAAAAAAAAAAAAGCATTTTTATATAATACGAGTATATTTAATAAGTGCGCTTCGCAAGAAAAGCAAAGATCAAAAGAGGGAAAAGTAAATTGTATAAATACGCTTTCATGTAATTTTTTTAATGTTAATTTTTATTATTTGACAACCTTCGGGGCACAAAGAGAAATTATTTGTTTTGCTTCTGAAGATTGCCAAATAGCAAAAATGACATTAAAAAAAAAATACACCTAGGTACGTACATACCCGAATCGAAATTTAGCACTTACTTTTAAAATGCCTTTACAAAAAAAATGGTCTAAATGACCTCCGAAGCCAAAAGATCTTAAATAAATTTTTAAAATAAAAATCCCCCTGGCCCTGAATAGGTCCGATTTAGAGCACTGTCAGCTAGCTTATTTAGCTCCGACATTGAACCCTGAGAACATACCGTTTACTAATTGGCCCTAACGTTGTATTCCCATTAGGCCCGACTTCGGTCCCCGAACTGGAAAAAGTGAAAATTTGTAGCCATTTTGGGGTTCAAAGTCGAACCTAATTTAACATGCAATAGATCTACTTTGAACCCCCAAGACCCACTCTAGGAGGCTGAATGTCAGACTTAAATTTCGACTCGAGTACCTCCAGATGACAGCTCCATGTTATTTGATAATGGCTCAATAAAACTAGACCGAAACATCATAAGTATTATTGGTGAAAAAGTCTGTTTCCTCCTTTCCTAAGCAACATATTTAACATAAGCTATTCCTTGTGAAAATGATCAGCAAATAGTCAAAATAAATTCTAAAGAATATAAAATGCTAAATTAAAAAAAAAAAAAAAAAAAAACATATAACCAAGATAAGGATAGCGAATAGCAGCCAGGAAAAATCAAATCAGACAAAAACTAGATCAATTTTTATCAGATTTATTTGATCGTCGACGTTTCGGACGCCAGTCGCGCCCTTCCTCAGGACCTATGATCTATACATTATTTCAATTTTCGTTAGAAATACCTCCATCTGTATTTACTTGACGATTGATTGTAAGTATGAAGGGAAAATGAGGAGAAGAAAAATGATTGTCTTTGCTGTTAATTTATTATAATTAAACATGCATCGATCATAGGTCCTGAGGAAGGGCACGACTGGCGTCCGAAACGTCGACGATCAAATAAATCTGATAAGAATTGATGTAGTTTTTGTCTGATTTATTTTTCCTGCTCTATTCGCTATCCTTATCAAGTTAAACAGCCATATTCTCCATCATCCATTTAAATAAGCGAAAAATATAGGTACCGCCGGGAGTCACACCACGGATCTGTCGATTTGCGCTCAACATGCCCTACTATTGGACCACAGGACCGCACTCGCTTATTTAAATATGATAGATTAAATATATATTTTTTTCTTTTTAAAGATTTCAAGGGGAGGGGGTTGAATCCCCATATCCCCCCCACTCCACTCTGGCTACGGTCTTGGGTTGCAACCTCCTAAATAATGACGATTTAAACAACAGTTCAATAAAAAAATATATATTTTTTTAAAATAAATTACCCTTGACCTAAATCAGAGATTCTCTCTTTTCTGGAATGAAACCAACTCTTATGGGAGACAAGAGACAAGACAAGAAAACAACATATAGAAGAGGATAACTTCCGACTAAAAGTTTCGTTTTTCGTCAAGTTTCCATCACGTACGAAAGAGGAGGTGGTTTACAAGTTACCACCCTCAGTACAAAAAAAAAAAAGGAAAAAAAAATAGAATGAAGAAAATCTAAAGCTCATGGGAAGTTATCCGAAAGTTAAATGTGAAGAGAACGAGAGAGAGAGAGAGAGAAGTAGCCAAAGAAGAAGAAAGATGAAGGAGAGCCAGCCTCCCATTGAGACTGGAGGAAAGTTGGCACGAGTGAACGACTGATAAGGGACAACTTTCCTTTTCTCTTGAGTCTTATCAATAAAAGAGCGCGTTGCTTGCTTTCTGTTGTTGTTGTTGTTGTTATCTTCGTATGGTGGTTATATAAACACGTAACAAAGGAATGAAAATATATATTAATCGAAAGGAGAGAATTTTCTTTAAATTTAATTTAACAGAGAAAGTCAAAATCTTCACTCATTTATTAATAATTTTAAAATCACTAATTCAAATTTAATCTTTGCTATAATTTTTTTTTTTCAGTAAGAAATTTTATTTACTGAATGCCGAAGGTAGGCAAAGAGATAAATTTAAAAAAATTTGACGTTTCGAGTGCCAGGTGTACTCTTCAACAGTTTTTTCTAATTAAAATTACCAAATTCAATGGTTTGGGACATTTTTCTCAGTTTGGATAATTTGTTGCCGGGAACTCCAAATTAAAATTACCGATATTAAGTTATAAAAATTTCTTCTTAATTTTATACACACAAGTAGTGTTTAGTGAGATTATGTCAAACTATCTATCCTTCCTTTAGGGTGGTCCTTATTTATAGAGCTCAAATTTTTTTTTTTTTTTTTTTTTTAGAAATTTCTAAGCATTCAATTGTATCATCTATCAAGGTTCCTCAGCATAAATCTGTTCATATTTCTTTTTCATTCCATAAATATTTGTCAAGATCTTTCCATTGCATTAAAAAAAAAATCGCGACAAAAAATATCGAATTTTTGACATGAAACTAATATTTTCTCTCTCTATATATTTCATATTTAGGGTAAGAGAAAGTAATGTCTGCAAAATTTGAAATAAAACAGGAACAAGTGGCCCATTGCCTTTGTTTGAACAATGAGAATTTTCAAAATTTTCCCTTTGTTTTCGTCTAAATTTCGACTAAATTAATTTCACATTCGAATAAAACTTGAAATTTATTATTTAGAA
Source organism: Euborellia annulipes (assembly GCA_023213315.1). Classification (NCBI taxonomy): domain Eukaryota; kingdom Metazoa; phylum Arthropoda; class Insecta; order Dermaptera; family Anisolabididae; genus Euborellia; species Euborellia annulipes. Next base: position 58,894 of record JAKCPI010013375.1, on the reverse strand, counting down.
TTTGTATTGCTTAAAATTACCTTAAATAATACCTCTATATATGTTAATATATAAAGAGAGAAAGTACCGTATTGGATTTATGTCAAAAATTTCTTGAAGTCGAGATTTTGATGAATAAACACGTTTTGAAGACCCAACAAAATATCTCGAGAACGAAAAGTGCTAGGAGGTTGAAATTAATTGAGATACCCCTCTGGGACGTGACACGAAGCTTTTGAACAAAATAGCACATAGGTAGAGTATTCGCCTCTTGTGCTAGGGGTCTAAATAATATCCCGTGGGCTAATTAGGATAGAATAAAGACATGCGTCTTGAATTCTGATTCTAAAGAATCAATTGTATCATCTATCAAGGTTGCTCAGCATAAATCTGTTCATTTTTCTTTTTCTTTTTCATTTCATAATTATTTGTCAATCACCTCGTTAAAGACTTTAGAAAATTTCAAATCTATCGGTATTTTTATCGGAGGATTATTTTTCTTTTTAATATACATCTCATGGTTTTAATTTCACAAAATTTTTCAATAATATTAAAATTTATTCATTTTAAATTTTTCATTAGAATACCAACGCCATTAAAAAAAAAGAAAAATAAACAGAAAAGTAATTGAGAAATGTATTTTTCATGTTTTCAAGACACTGATTTGAATATTTACATTCTTTAGATCGAAATGAATTTTTTTTTTTATTTAGATTTTTTTTTTGTATTTCTATTCACCAAAAAAGAAAATAAAAATAAAATTGTTTCCGAAGCTCTTATTTGCATTCCTAAATTTGGATCAAATATATCGTCAAGTTGGAATTTAAATAAGGATGAATGAAAGGGAAAACGAAAACAAAAATAAATAAATAAATACCCATTCAATTTCTTTAAAGGAAAAAAAAAAAAAAAAAAAACATTTCAAATAATATTTTTACGTCTTTAGAAGTGTCATTTGGGTTGCCTAACCTCCAGTGAATGAATTTGTTACTCGATTTTTTTTATTTATAAAAATTTTAAAAATATTCTCTCTTTTTTCCCTTTTATTCCCTTGTTGTTTGCGTTTCCTCTTCCCTTTCACAACCCTTTTTAAAATAGACACGTATCCGTTTCGATCCATACAAGACTGCTTTTTATTTCCTATAAATTTATATGTCCTATTTTATTATTGTAATCAAGCTAAAACCCAAACTCGCCTATCTTTGATTAATCTCTATTATTTATAATAATAATTATATCGGTGGAGCGAATCTTTGGGATTTATTGTTTGATATGTGTATGTATTATTATCAGTTCCTGATAAATATATTCTATATATGTTATTCACGTTCCATTTCATTATTTGAATGCATTTTACTTTCTCTTACATCTATATATATATATGTTAATATATATAGAGAGAAAGTATTGGATTCATGTCAAAAATTCGATGTCGAGATTTTGATGGATATACACGTTTTCAAGTCCCCTGAATCCAAAAAAAGTGGTTTTCGCGACATGGTCTGGACATTTGGTATCCAGTATATTTATTAACATCTATAGATAAAGTGCTCCAGAGACCCAAGGCTATATTTTATTTTCAATTTATAAAAAATTGAATTATAAATTGAATTTTTTATCCGACATTTAAATAATTAAAATATAAATTAATTACTAAAGCATAGAATACAAAATTAGTATCACTAATTTCATGTCCATTTTAATTTTAATATTTTTATAAACGGTAATGAAACGAGAAAATTATTAAAAAGTTAATTGAATATAAACAAAAATTTTAAAAACCTTTTAAAATCACTAAACATTAAAAACAATCTCTCTCCTTCGAGAGAGTCTTGATATTATAAAAAAATAAAAAATTATATTTGCATACAAATTTCCCCTAGCGATTTATCTAATATTATTATTATTATTATTATTGATGTCTTTTGGAAAATGCATAAAAATGTCAAAAACAAGATGGATCGTGAAGTCAATAAAAACTAAAATGAATAATAATAAAAAAAAAAAAACTGCTATCCTTTCGATTGATTAAAATTTTATCAGGAAAAAGCAATAATTTGTAATGGATCATCAAATTTTATTTTTAATTCACGTCATTGCAGCAGCTACCTTTACGAGACACCTATTTAACTGACAAAGTCAATATTATTTTTAGAGTCTGAGGACAACTATCACAAGAGATCTCTACTCTCCAGAATAACAAGCTCTATATACAGCGGCGTAACTAGCCTTTGAGGGCGGAGGGGGCGAAGCTCAACTAGGGCGCCATTTTTTTTAAGTTGTAATATAATTTTAAAGAAATCTATCAATTTTTTGGACAATCTATTAAAAGAATATGATAAAATCAGCGTCCATGGGCTATATTTTAGATGCCCTAGGGCGCCTATGTCGGTATCGAGGGGCGCCAAAGGTTTGAAGCGCCTGGGGCGGAGGGGGCAAGCGCCCCCCCTTCGCCCCCACCTAGTTACGCTACTGACTATATACCCAACCTTTTGAGGCCCATCGCCCCTTTCTGGAGGTTCACTAACACCTATCGCCCCCTTTTCATTGTCATTGTATGCCTAATTTTAATTTAAAGTAAAGTGTAAATAATAAAGCAGTTTTATTATTTTAAACAATTTTATTGCCGTGTATGAAAATAACCAAAGCAGTTTTATCCGTTCACTCTTAGCTCTAGTATCAGTTTATGCATTTTACAAAAATATACTTATTGTAGATACAAAAATTTGCATGGTTCAAATTGAATCAAATTCATAGATTCTGTGATCTGCATCTGCATTTACATACAAAAACCCCTCTGGCACGTGACTCGAAACTTTTGAACAAAATCGGCCAATGAGCATTAATACTTTATTTTACTGCAGCAAAGAATTTTGAACAAAATTCCAAAATCAATAATTTTTTTAGATGCTCTTTAAAATATATGTTCTCATTTTTCTCTCAAAATTGTTTGAAGCACACTTTACTCTTGTACTTCATAGGAAAGGTAGGAGAAATGGTTGCCATGGTAACAAAATATAAATATTTTCCCATGCAATAAGAATGCCTGGATCCTAAATATGTATGTATTAATCAATAACGGATATCGTCAAAGTCTTATATGGTCTGAATTGCCGAAAGACTGTGTGAATGTGTGTGTGAGTGTGAATGAGAAAAAAGTGGGAGTGTTAAAAAAAAAAAATATATATAGCGGCGGAAGCTAAACATATGTCGACACAAAAAATCTAGTGTGATAAGCACAGAACACAACTTTCGATTACCGAAGATAAGAGAAAGTTATGTGCTATGCGACCAGTTACTTTTTAATTATTCCGCAAGTGATTTTTGCTCAATTGGAGGCCGAAACTTTGAAATGTGTACAAAATCAGTTGCTGAATAATTGAAAAAGAAAACTCCTGAAAAAATAATTGTTTTAATTAATTTTTTTCATCGAAACTCTGCGATCTACCACCACCTAACATCCAAGTACTTCCCAATTCCATTCTTCCATTTATCAAACATCTTGAACTGTTTCTCAAAAAAAAGAAGCCCAAGAGGTCTGTGGTTTTACAACATCTTTACGAGAAGAAATATATAATTATTTCGTATAATAATTTCATTCTCAAAATATCCTGGACTGACTTGTCCTTGTTCATCGGCATCTTTATATATTAAGGAGTAATAACCTGAATGAAACTAATTTTGAGGAAAATCCTTTTCTGGGCTCGAGAAATCAGGTGAAGTTCTAAAAAATTTCCAAACCCACATACAATAATTTGTATTTATTTATAATTAAAGAAGAAAGCTTTTTTTTTTAATTTCAATCTTTTAAATAACTTTTTAAATTTTTAAATGGTTTTTTCAACAAAATGCAAATATAAAGGAGAGCAAAAGCGAAGAGCTTAATTAACAAAATTGATCTACTACTTCGCGTCGTTTTATTTACTCAAAAAAAAAAAGAAAAAAAAAAAAAAGTTAATGTATATTTATGATGAAAATACTTAAAGTTTAATAAGTAATAATAAATTGAGAAGAAGTGGGCGCGAAAAATATTAATTACGTAATGAACAAGATCAGAAAGAGAGAGATAATAAATTTGAAAAATTTTCTTAATTTATTGTTTACAGGTAATAAAGAGAATTAATTATTATAAATTAAATGAAATTGTTTTGATTAAGAAACCCGAAATTGCCTCTTCTAATTTAATAACGTCATTTTACGCAAAGTTTGTTAATTAGAGCGTGGAGTAAATTAATTCATAATAACGTTTTTATTAAATTTTATATATATATAAATATACAAATTTTTCTATGAGAATAGACAACGAGAATGATGAGCTGTCAATATGGTAGCCTTAAATTAGCTTCGGTAATCAAAAGCTGTGTTCTGTGCTTGCCACACCAGATTTTTTTGTGCCGACATTTATATTTAGTTTCCACCGATAGATGTAAAAATGTATAAGCATGGGATAATATTTATATTTTGTTACCATGACAACCATTTGTCCTATCTTTCCAATGATGTACAAAAGTAAAGTGGCCTTCAAACAATTTTGAGAGCAAAATGAGAATATAGATTTGAAAGAGAATCTCAAAAATAATTGATTTCTGAAATTTAATCAAAATCGTTAAAGTGAATTTTGAGAAAATCGAAAAAAACTGAAAAAGTACATCAGTAAAGTACTAGTACTTTTTGGCTGATTTTGATTAAAAGCTTATTTTCACGCCCTAGGGAGGTGCCTAACTTAAATATAAAATTTCAATCTCCTAGCTTAATTCCTTCATGCTTTAAATTGAATACAGACAGACAGACCATGTCGCGAAATCAACTTTTTTGTTCAGGGGACCTCAAAACGTGAATATCCATCAAACCCAATTTCGACATGAATCCAATACTTTCTCTCTCTATATATATTAACATATATAGAGGTAAGAGAAAGTCAAAAGGATAAATGCACCCTCTTACGCATTAGTGTGTCAAGCGCCAGCCACCGAGTTTTGAGAAAATTAACATTAAAGTTTTTTGTTTTCATTGGATTATATATAATTTTTTTTGTCAATTGTGCAAGTAACATTAAATATAAATTTTTTTAGGACATATTTCATAAAAATTACTATTAATTATAGCATTTGAAACAATATTTCGTGCTTAACTCAATTTTTAATTTTTTTTTGGCGCTTGACACACTAATGCATAACAGGGTCCAAATAAGCCTCGTATTCTCCAATTTATTACAAATATTACACATCTCAATTTTCTCAGCTTTCCGTGAAAATAAAAAAATAGTTTTGGGACTAGTAATTTCTCAGAACGGGGGGGGGGGGGGGAGAGAAAGGCGCCACTCCTGCCCCCCCCCCACCCGTGGGCTTATGTTTGGAGGAGACATAAAAGTGCAGGGAGAGGGGGTAATAGCTGAGGAGGGGGGAGGACGCTATCTCTTCCCTCGCTTTGCCCTGCTATTCCCCTATTTTCCCCTACCTTCTCTGCCTTATGATAATACCCTTAAAAAAATGAAAGTAAAAAATCCAACATTAACAATCCAAAATGATTGAATTCAGAATTTTTAAAATATTTTATTAAATATTTGGTGGATTTGATCTTTTTGGTTCAATAATCGAAAAAAAAAATTAATTTTTTTTTAAAGATGGCCAAATGATGAGCATGACTTTTTAAAATGAGATTAATAATTATAAATTACCTTATATGAAAGGATCATTCACTTCAGAAGAGACGTTATGATATTTGGAACTATTTCACACTAAAAGATTCAACTCACTATTAAAATTTCACTATTTTCAAAGAACACAAACGACGGAAATTTTATTAGCACAAAACAATGCGAACGGCCTCTAATTACATACTGACAAACACTGAATAGAAGTCAAGGTCAAGATGGTTACATGCGTTCGCCACCAGAGCACTCTAGTGTCCTTTATTGTTTAGCTGCTTAAAAAAATTAAAATCTGATTAGCCGCATCTTAAACAATTTTCCAATTAATTTGACTGGCGCACACCACACAACTTTCTCTTATGTTGTGCACCGTGCTGGTCACACCAGATTTTTTGTGTCAAGATATATTTTCAAATTTTATCGTTAGAAAGGTCAATATATGAGAAGTTTGAGAATCGTTGTAATAAATAATAATTATAACGATACCGAAATCGCTGACGTGCAGAAACAGAAGATGAAAATCTTACCTGAAACAAAAGAAAAAAAAATTAATTCAAGGTAAAATAAAATATTACATACAGAGAAAAGCTTAGGATGTTTTATTATTATTATTTGAAATTCCGATCGGGATCCCAGTTTATTTGCTCGAGGTGCTTACACACACCTCAAACCCAACCGGCCTCTGGCCTCCGGCACCCCGTGAAGTTACATTATTTCCTATCTCTAACTCCTCCTCCTGCTTTCGATTCTACCTAGTGAACTAATCATTATTTCTGTTTCCCCGGTTCCTTTTATCCAACCACTTTTATGCTAGGGAGGATGTCCTAGTTGAGGATGAACTCCCTCAGCACCGGCGTGTAGCCTACTCCTTTCGAATAATGCATCACTGAGAGGGAACCTTCTTTACATCCCTTCCACAGGATGGGATGTCACAGCAACTCCCTTTCCCTCGTAGTGTTAATTTGCTTCATTTTTATGGAAGGGAATGGGTTGAATTCTTCCAATCCCTTCTTCAAATAAATTTGGGTTAAATTTCGCAACCCTACGAACCTTGTTTCAAAGCGCAATAACTATAAATTAATATTAATATTTCTAAATTTAAAAAAAATTTAATATATAACTAATTAGAGCAATTATAATAAGCGAGATTTATTAGTAAATATTATAATAAGACATTTTTTTATAATGATCTATTTACGGGGCCGTTAATGGAGTATTCATTAAGAACCAACCGAATATTCGGTTTCGGTTATGGTTTCGGCCAGTTTCGGTCAAAAATCGTGGTTTCGGCCGTAGTTTCGGTTTCGGCCAAAAAGTAGCCGAAACCTGAGTCTGAAAAAATGGGATGAGACTCGGATGCAAAAAAAAAGTCAAATGATTTGCAAAAGCGGAAAAGGTGCGGTAAAAATTTAGTCTCCCTTAAAAAAAAAGCTAAAACATCATTATTGATATTCTGTGTGGTCAGCATTGCTGGCCATTTATTCCAAGGGTCGCGGGTTCACATCCCGTCTCATGCGGCAAAAATTTATTTAAAGTCAATTGGCCACCAATCAATTTAGATAATTGTGGATGGGGTCTAAATGGCCTTCAATGCCGAAAGACCTTAAAATAAAATTCAAAAAAATAAAAAAAAAATGATACTGAGGACCGTAGGAACTAGTTGAAATTTTCTAAACTTCTCATAGTAAATCTCTTTTAATTTCAACTTTAAAAAATTCGAATTAATTTACGAAAAACGAAGTTATAAAAAAAATTTTAAATCCTGTTTTAATTCACCACAGGTATTTTATTCAAATATCAGGATATATCGGGGCGCATCTCTTTTATGAATATTCATTTTTTTAATATGTTCAACTATATAGTTTTATAAAGAGATTATAATTTGGAATATATGGTATAATTATTATAACTCTCGTTTGTATTTAAGCGAATAAAAAATTGAAAAAAAATGTAAACGTCCCTGTTTACTGAGTTAAATTTTATAGTATAAATACAAAGTTCACTGTATATAAAATAAATATTCATTTGAGTTTCAAATCAAGATAAATATAGATTTATAGAAATGGAATCAGATATATAAAATAGAAGAAAAAACAAAGAATATAGACTAATTTTTCTTCTTCTATTTTATATATCCCTATATCCTATCTCCTTTATATATTTATCTTGATTTGAAACTCAAATGAATATTTATTTTATTTAACATACTCCATATATATATAAATCTATAGGAAAAGTTCACTTTAGTAAAAAGTTAGGGGTAATTTAATCAGGGTGTGTAATTGCCTCTAAAGGTGTATGTATAAAGTAGATGTGTGTGTGTGTGTGTGTGTGGTTTTATTCAGCCAATCAGACTGTGAATGTTACTTTTCCGGTTTGCCCATCAGCCTGGATAAAAAAGGCCAGAGGATGGAAAGTTCGTTAAGGGCTGATCTCCCTCCCCTCCCCTCCCCATGCACACACACATTTTCAAATCTCTATATATATATATTAAAAGGGGAATATCTCTCTGGTAATTGACGATCTGATAATGTGTAACGTTTTATCCTCTCGCAGATTTGGAAACGTTATTAGCGAAAGGATCGTTAAAGGGGGTAACCCCCCACCCCTCCTACCTCACAGGAAGCAATGAAAAAGAACAGGTGTGATGAAATTCAATTTCAAAAAAATCCACCACCGATTTTATTGCCCCGACCGATCTTATTAAACTTTTCGAATTAAAAAAGTTTATTTAATTGATTCTATATAAGAAAATAAAAATTGTCAAATTAGATTGGAGACAAAAAAGTAAGCGTTCGTTGGCGGTGGTGGTGGTGGATGGGGGTGGAGGGTGGCATCTAATTAAATGGGTTCTGTATATTTTTTATTCAAAAACAAATATTATTTTGTTTATTTTTATTATCAAATTCTCTTGCTATTACTTTTTTTTAGCCAATGCTTCGCTACTCGGCCCCTCTCTCTACCTGCACTGTAAGACGTTGCCACGTCAAAAATTTAAGGTGAATACAGTTTTATTTATAAAAAAAAAACACAATACTAGAGTCAATACTTGAATAAAAAAAGAATATTTTAGTTGAAACGAGAGTAAACCTTCAAACCAGTTAATTTTTACTTTCTCTTACATATATATGTTGATATATAGAGAGAGAAAGTATTGGATTCATGTCGAGATTTTGATGGATATACGTTTTGAGGTCCCCTGAATCCAAAAAATGGTCTTCGCGATGGTCTGTCTGTGTGTCTGTCTGTCTGTGAATACAATTTCTCAAGAACGAAAAGAGCTAGGAAATTAAAATTTGATAAAGATGATGGAGAATATGGCTGTTTAACATGCTAAGGATAGCGAATAGCTGACAGGAAAAATCAAATCAGACGAAAACTAGATCAATTTTTATCAGATTTATTTGATCGTCGACGTTTCGGACGCCAGTCGCGCCCTTCCTCAGGACAATCAATCGTCAAGCAAATACAGATGGAGGTATTTCTAACGAAAAGTGAATTCATGAATGAAACAATAAAATTTCAATATGTGTCAAACTGAATGCATTCTTCTATAGCATTCAGTTTGACACTTTGCAGATTGACTGCAAAGTGCTTAAACCAATGCATTCAGTTTGTCACAAATTGAAATTTTATTGTTTCATTCATAATTTCAATTTTCTTTAGAAATACCTCCATCTGTATTTGCTTGACGATTGATTGACCTGAGGAAGGGCGCGCGCCAGCCTGGCGTCCGAAACGTCGACAATCAAATAAATCTGATAAAAATTGATCTAGTTTTTGTCTCATTAGATTTTTCCTGCCTGCTATTCGCTATCCTTATTAAAATTTTATATTTAAGTTAAACACTCTCCCCCCGGCACGTGACACGATACTTTTGAACAAAATCGTCCAAAGAGTACTAGTACTTTACTGATGCACTTTTTCAGTTTTTTTCGATTTTCTCAAAATTCACTACAACGATTTTGATTAAAATTCATAAATCAATTATTTTTTAGATTCTCTTTAAAATGTATATTCTCATTTTGCCATTGAAATCTTCTGAAGACCACTTTACTGTTGAACTTCATATGAAAGATAGGAGAAATGGTTGCTATGGTAACTAAATATAAATATTTTTCCATACTTATAAATTTTACATCTGAAATTCGAATGCACAGTACTGTCGGAAATTAAATATATTTCGACACAAAAAATCTGATGTGACAAGCACCGAACACAACTTTCGATTACCGAAGGTAAGGAAGTTGTGTGTGTGGCCAGTCACACCAGATTTTAATTAATACATACTCTGGCTGTTTCTACAAAATTCAAGTACTGCATTACAAATTCTTCCCCATTAATTAATTATATGTTATCAAATCCCACTTTGTTATAAATGTGAACCTGCCCCAGTTTTGAATATAAAATTCTCGGATTAAATAAATTTAATTAAATAGGAAGATGTTTAGGGAGGGTCGTTGTACTACGAAGCTATCCCATTGCGCTTCTCCGGGTATCGATTCCACTCCACCTGACGTCCAAGGGACAACGCAGTTAGCTGACAGGTGCGCCCCCCCCTTTCCCACCCTCTATCTCCCCATCAGATCTCTCTATTTTTTTTTGTTTTTCACATCAACTCTAACTAAAAAGGGGTTGCAAATAAAATTTTAAAATAATATCAAAATGATATAAATCAAATATTTTTTTTTTTTTTCAAAATTTATTGCTAAAATTTTACGACATATATATTTTGTTTGATTCATCTTTTATTGACCGAATTTTGTTGTAGAGAGAGAGAAAGAAAAAAAAAGTCCATCAAAAAGACATCAAAGCTATATTAATTTCATCGTCATCCGTCGAATAGTTTATAGCACGGAGAAAAGAGAGAGGAGAGAGGGGGTGGGTGGGGGAGGAAACAATTACGAAACTATTAAAAGTTTGCGCGGGTGGAAAATAGAATCGTTTAACGGAAATTCCTTTCATCTTTGGCCCAAGTATGCGCAGAATCCATTTAAGCTCCTTTATGAAACGCAGAAATAGAGAGATTTCAATTCCCTTTTTAGTTCAAAAATAGCAACAAAAAAAGTAAGCCTATCTAAGTAAAATAACACTAAAAAAAAGGGAAAGAAAATATTATTAATACGTGAATCTCGTAAAATGCGGTTTTAACGATTCTTATTTTAGAAGAGAAAAAAATTTTTAAATTAATTAAAAGAGAATGAAATGAACAACGGCGATGGTGTAGCGGGCTAGGGTGTCTGTCGACTTTTGTAAAGAAGATCCCTGTTCAAACCCCAGGACTGCGGGATTTTTTTTTTTTTGTGGGGGGCTCGGGGGGGTATGTTGGGCGAGGGCGGCGCCAATTTTGTGAAAACGACCTCCAAATTTTTTTTAATAAAATAAATTTTAATTAAATTATACACTTAAAAGACCCCTTTTTTGTTTTTTTAAAAAAAAATTTTTTTTTTTAGATTAATCGCATTAAATAAAAGATTTATTTTTTCCTCTACCTCCCTGATTTTGAGGCGCCCTCAAATAAAGTATTATACCAAACAAATCCTCAAGTAATGCACTGGATTGGAATATTGGATCTCAACACAATAGTCCTCAGGCACTCTACAAGAAAGGGACGTAAAGAAGGTTCCCTCTCAGTGATGCATTCATCGAATAGGAGTATGATTGAATGTGCTAAGTAAGTCGTTACTCATATACTAGGACATCTAATCCCTATGCATAGAAGAGGTCTGTAGATAAAATTGAACCAGAGACCAGGATTACGTTCACTAGAGAGACAACAAACGCAGGAGGGTAGTTACGAGATAAGAAATCATGTAACTCCCACAGTGTGTCCAGCTAGATGGCCACATCTTGTAGGCCAGGAAAAGTGGAAGGTAACTATGTTGTATGTTGATGGATAAAATTGAATTTTGCAAAAAAAAAAAAAAAAAAAACTGGTTAGTCCTGGGACTTAAAGACTCATGTGTTAACTAGAGAGTCTCCGCAAAATTTTAAATTATTAATTTGTTTATTTAATAAATAATTAATTAAATAGAAATAAATGATGAAAACATTCAATCTTTTTAGTGTTTCGTTCACTCTTTTTAAGTTAATTGAATTGTTATTTGCTGGCAATCAATTAGGGTAGTCGGAGGAGAGAGAGAGGGGGGGGTTGGGGTGGGAAAGAGGAAATTTATTCCCTCCTATTTGTTTCATTAAAACGAATGTAATTTAAGTGAGTAAGGGGCTTCAAAAAATTTATTTTATTTTTTTTATCCTTGAATGGAATGGAATAATGGAATAGAATAAAATTTTTTTTTTTTTAAATGTCTCGACCAATTAACGAACTCATCAATCAAATGAGAGATATTTATGTCAAAATTTCTATTCATGTTTCTATGTAATATAACCCATTAAAAAAAAAACTCAATCAATCAATAATAGATGTAATAAAATTGAAAATGGGAATACAAATTTTAAAATTAATTATATGAAAATTCTAGTATATGCCTTTAGCTTTTTTGTAATACTTATATTGAAAGAATCTTCCAAAAGTCCAAATAATAAAAGAAATTTTTGAAATAAAATTTTTTGTTGAAAAATTTCATATCCTATATTATTACATTATATATAAATATACACTGGTAAAGCCCGCGTTCCGCGGGTTTTACCGCTTGCCAAAGCGCCTTGGGTGAGCAAATACATCATATTTATTCTTGCTCACTGTTTGTAAATTTTAAATTTTCCTCTCTGAATTAAAGTTTTAAATTTCCCTCTCTGATTGCATTTCCTTTTACTCTGGCCAATCAGCGCCCTGTACAGGCATATACACACTGCACACAAGAAATCAGTGGCTAGCGCTTTATATATAATAATGATTATTACTTACTCTTACCTACATATGTAATATATAGTGAGAAAGTATTGCGATCATGTCAAAAATTAGATGTTTTTGAAGGATATACACGTTTTGAGGTTCCCTGAGTGGAAAAAGTGGGTCATGCAAATTGTTTAAGGCATGAATGAAATGAGCTACGACGTTGAAATTTTATATTTAAATTTGCTACCCTCCCGGACAGTTGAAATAAGCTTTTGAACAAAATCGTTCAAAAAGTACTAGTATTTTAATGAAGTACTTTTTCAGTTTTTTCGAATTTCTCAAAATTCGTTCCAACGATTTAGATTAAAATTCATAAATCAACTATTTTTTTAGATGCTCTCTAAAAAGTATATTAATTAGTTTTTTCCTAAATATTGTTTGAAGTGCACTTTACTAATATTTCAGAATCTTTCCAATGGAAGCAGGGCCGTCTATGAAAAGCAATTGGTCAAGTTTGGAACTAAGGTGCTACGGGATTCTAAATATATCTCGATACACAAAAATCTGGGGAGACAGCACAGTACATAAATTTCGAGAGAAAGTTGTGTGCTGTGCGACCACTCACACCAAATTTTTTGTGAGATTTAGATAGATGAAAGGAGGATGCACTCAGGAGATTGAAAAGGGACATTCACCAAAAGCCCGGCGGAACGTCAGGTGTGTGGCCCCGAATTACCAACGTGTGGAACGTCCTCTGCTAATGATCATAATCTTTATTTATTTATATTCCTAAATAAGATTGGGTTCTTCTTCTAAACTTCTTTTCTTTTAGCTGATTTCATTATAAATAATTAAAACTAACTTTTAACGATTTAATCTTCCATTAAGTGAAATATATTGGAATTATCACGATTCTTTATTTATTTTCACTTGCCTCTTCGAATAAAAGATAAGCCAATTTAGGTGAGTTGAAATCAATTAGAGATCAATATAAAATATACATAGTAGTAGTTTTTTTTTTTTTTTTTTGTTTCAAAATGAGCAGAACACGTAACTTTCCCTTAGCTTTGGAAAATGAAAGTTCTGTGCTTGTCACACCAACATTTATTTAGTTTCCGCCATTATATTAGAATTCAAGATGACAAATTTATATTTGACTGCTATCACAACTATTTCTCCTATCTTTCCTATGAAATATAAAAGTAAAATGTGCTTCAAACAATTTCAAGGGCAAAATGAGAATATACATTCTAAAGAGGATCTAAAAAAATAATTGATTTATGAGTTTTAATTAAAATTATTAGTAAGAGGGTAAAAATGAGAAATGCAGCTAAAGTTATTTTTTTATTTGGTTAATTCACACAGCTGACGTTTCGCTTACGTGTTTGAACCTTCTTCAGAGCTGGCAAAAAGTCATTGTAAAAGTGTCATAATAATGGATATAATTCATTTATGTACCTGGTCGTCTCTCACTGTGTATATATTTATTATATAAGAATTGTTCATCAATTCATAACCACTATGACACTTCTATAATGACTTTTCGCCAGCTCTGAAAATGGTTCAAACACGGAACCGAAATGTCAGCTGTGTGAATTAACCAAATAAAAAATAACCTTAGCTGCAATTCTCATTTTTATCCTCTTACTAATATAACATCACAGCTATAAATTGTTTATGTAAAATTATTAGAGCGAATGCTGAAAGAATTGAAAAACAATATATAAAAAAAAAAAAAACTGAAAAAGTGCATCACTAAATTATTCTCTTTGGCCAATTTTGCTGAAAAGTTTCCTGTTACGTGTCAGAGGAGTTCCCAACTTAAATATAAAATGTCAACCTCTTAGACCTTTTCGTTCTTGAGATATTTTGCGAAATCCACTTTTTTTGAACTCAAGGGGCTCAAAACGTGTCTTTCTATCAAAATCTCCATATTGAATTTTTGACATGAATCCAATATTTTGTTTTTTCATCTCTCTCTCTCTCTCCCTCTCTGTGTGATTATTTTTATAAAATAATATTGATACACTTTTAATTACATTAATTAGGGGGTGGTAGATTTGGATTATATACTGAATATATAGGCCTATCGAATCTATAGATAATGTAATAATAATGATGATTGATATTAGATTGTTAAAATATGAAATTAAATTGTATTATCTTAAAAAGATAGTTCGGTTGCCTAACATCCAGGCGGCGATTAGATTTGTTTAAACCAGGAGTGTTCAACCCGCGGCCCAATTTGAACATTTTTGCGACCACAGAAACAAATATCGCACTAATAAAATAAATATTTTTTAATGATTTCATTTTTATTTAAGTTATATATATGTTATACAGTTTTAACTTTTAGCGTTAAATATTTATTTACAATGTGCGTTTAGTATCATAATTATTATAGACCTAGTGTATTATAGTTTGTAGATGGCTGTAAGGAAAATCAATTTAATTATAAGGACCGTCGGCCAAAAAAAACTTTTGCGTATTATCCGTTTATTTGTAAATATTTCGATCCTAATGATATGGAATAATCCTCAGTACTGTCCAAGATGTTTTTTGCAAATTGTTACTTTCTCCCATCCAATATGCCAAAATAGCTGAGCATTTCATGAATGCAATAATATATAATTTTATGTGAGGTCCACGGAGTTATTATGCATTTCCAAAGTGGCCCGCAAGGTCATTTGGGTTGGTCACCACTGTTTTAAACCAAATATTTTAATTGATTCCTCTCTAACTTTGTCGTTAATTGCATTTTAAGGAAAGTATCAAGTCAGTCGCAGTGTCGGAATAGAGTAGAATATAAGAGTAGAAGAAAAGGGTAATGGGGGAAGTTCATGAAATCTTACTAAGGAGGGTTCCCGTTTCAGAAAATGTTTTCCATGATGTGGATTTGACCCTTTATCCCATTGACTAACCACACTGAAGCTTTAATGACACCTACAAGATCATTAAAAAATGTTCAATTGTAATTGTCATTACCAAAGAGAAAATGCGTTGAGTATAATTTCATCTATCAGTAATGATTAGAGGGTGTGCAATAATAAAGAGGGGAGAATGATATCAAGGGCTGATTGTAATCAAAAGAGGGTGCACTCACTCACTCAAGTCAAACAACCCTAAATTTCTTCCGCCTTTTATATTTTTATTGCTTTATATAAAATAATAAGTGGAGAGAGGAGTGGGGGACGGGGGGGGGTCTTAAGAAAAAGATTATGAATCAGAGAGAGAACAATATAAAAAAAAAAATAAAAAATTATTAGTATATAACATTTTGCACACCCGGTGCCGCAACCGTGGATATATTTATTTGTAATATTTATAACAGAGTGAAAATTTCAATTTTATTTTTTTTTTTCCTTTATTTAGAGAGAAAGTATTGCATTCGTGACAAAAAATTCGAAATTTTGACGGAAATACACGTTTTGAGGTTCTCTAAAAAAGGGAAAATGGCTGTTGAAATATCTCAAAAACAAAAAGAACTACGAGGATGAAATTTGATATTTAAGTTAAGTACCCATATGGCATGTAACAGGAAGGTTTTGAATAAAATCGGTCAAAGAATACTAATAATTTACTGATGTACTTTTTCAGTTTTTTTTTATTTTCTCAAAATCCGCTCAAACGATTTTGATTAAAATTCATAAATCAATGATTTTTTAGATCCTTTTTAAAATGTATATTCTCATTTTTCTCTCAAAATTGTTTGAATCACACTTTACTTTTGTACTTCATTGAAAAGATAGGAGAAATGGTAACAAAACATAAATATTTTTCTATGTTTATAAATAAGGATAGCGAAGGGCAGCCAGGAACAATTAAATCAGATAAAAATACAATCAATCTTTATCATGATTTTCTTTATTTGATTGTCGACGTTTCGGACGCCAGTCGCGCCCTTCCTCAGGACCTATGATCAATACATTAAGAATAAATATGAGTAAAGACAATCATTTCTTTTTTCAAGAGAGAACGGAAAAAAGAAATGATTGTCTTTTCTCATATTCTTAATGTATTAATCATAGGTCCTGAGGAAGGGCGCGACTGTGCGTGCGAAACGTCGAAAATCAAATAAAGAAATTCTGATAAAGATAAAGATTGATTGTATTTTTATCTGATTTAATTGTTCCTGGCTGCCCTTCGCTATCCTTATCAAGAGCTAAAAAGTCATATTTTTCATTATGTTTATAAATTTTATGAATTCCAATTTACTGTCAAAAACTAAATATATG
The DNA here is from genome assembly GCA_023213315.1 of Euborellia annulipes. Classification (NCBI taxonomy): domain Eukaryota; kingdom Metazoa; phylum Arthropoda; class Insecta; order Dermaptera; family Anisolabididae; genus Euborellia; species Euborellia annulipes. Next base: position 42,231 of record JAKCPI010013375.1, on the reverse strand, counting down.
TCGTCACAAAAAATCTGGCGGAGCAAGCACACAACTTTCAATAGCCGAAGAACTGAAAGAGAGTTGTGTGTTGTGCGAGTAGTCACACCAGATATTTTAATAAATAATGCATTTTTTTTTTTTTTTTTTTTTAAAACCCCCCCCTTTCCCCCCCCCCCCCCCCCCCCCCCCCCCCCCCCCCCACCCCCTCCCCCCCCCGCCCCATACCCTAAAAAAAAAAAAGGCCGCTCTTTTTTAAACCCTTTTGTTCCCAATGGGTAAAAAAAAACCCCGGGCCCCCGGGGGCCCCACCCCCCGAGGGTTGGAATAGGAGGTAGCACCCCACCCCCTACGCCATGCCCCGAGGGCAAATAATGCATTCGTCGTCTTTTTTATATCTTTCGGCATTGATAATAATAATTGCGATTTATCAATAATTGAATATTTCCCAAATTAAATTTCCACGACGTTAAGCAGGTAAGCCGTGATCTTCTGGATTATTTCTAATTCTCTAATAAATGTAAACAATTCTTCTCAAAGGGCTGCTTTAATCATTTCTCTCTCTCTCTCTCCGAGTAGTATTTAGAATTTAATCCTTTATAATCATCGCAGGTTGGACTTTTCGTTTTAAATCCATTTTATACCCTTCCGTTATTGCGGCAGGTTATAAATTCGAGATGTATAAGAAGATGGGAGGGATGGAGATAAAGGAAGAAGAAGAAGAAGAGGAGGATGAAAAGTAAAAGCGGTGTGGGTAGAAAGTGAGGGTGAGAAATGGCTTGGAAAATTTGGCCTGGTGCCTTCCAAGAGGGAAAGAACATACACTCTCTCTCTCTCTCTCTCTCTCTGTATCTTCAGACAATCAGATATATATATAAGAACGTCGGAACATGATAGGTCCATTTTTACACTCCCTTAAACTGAGCCCTTAAGAAAAATGTTCATCCGGTTGTATTTACCAATCGAGTGCCGCCAAGGCGGCTTAGAAATCTTATTCTGTTCACCAATTGATTGCTTCTCTCAAATTCTAAAATAAAAGATGTTTAAAAATGGGTTTTAGGCATGGCTTTAAATTAAATTTTACTTTTTTTTTATTCATCGATTCGCTTCCCGTCTTTAACAATCAAATATTGTTTGAAATTCCTACCGGGATCCCCCGTTTATTTAACCGAAGTGCTTTCGTGCACAAAAACACACGCCTCAAACCCAACCGGTCCTCTGACCGTAGCCATCTACCGGTACCCCGTGAAGATAGATCATTTCCTATCTCTAACTCCTCCTCCTTCGTTCGTCTCTACCTAATGAACTAATCCTTATTTCTGTTTCTACTCGGTTCCTTTTATCCAACCTAGAAGGATGTCCCAGTTTGAGGAAGAACTCTCTCTTAGCACCTACTCCTAATACGTCACTTGGGGGGAACCTTCTTTAAGTGCCTTGCAGAGGACGGAATTTCAAAGCAGATCCCTCTCCTCGTAGAGTTAGTTGCTTGGGGGCTATTGTGGTGGGATCCAATATTCCAATCAAGTGCCTGCTTGAGGAACGAAAATGGTGTACCAATTAAACTCGATAACTGGGTGTGTGTGGAACGTCCCGGGTAGCCAAAAAATGGGTATTGAGATTAATATATGAAAGATTCGTAAAAAAAACTGTATAATTTCTTAAGAAAACGGTCGATATATTTAATGAAACTTCAATTTTGAGCAAATGGAGAACGAAAGCAAAGAGATAGACTCCACCAATCTTGAGTAAGGACACAGGGCAGCATCAAGAAAAAACCCAAGCACATTGGAAAGTATAATAATTTAACAAAGGGCAAGTTCACAAGTCACACAGCTCATAACTATAGTTCAGAACTGTCCTGCGTTGAGTTTCAATTAGCAATTCTCCTTTTCGAAGAGTGAATCTCCTTTTCAAAGTGGGCCGGAATTTATGATAAACTCCCACTGGCCCTCGGGCCTTAGTATAGTGGTTAGCGTGCTTTGTACCAAGGATCGCGGGTTCCTGTCCCAGGCGACAAAATTTATTTCATTTGAATTGGATACCAATCAATTTATTGATAAAGGGCTCTAAATGGCCTCTGACGCTAAAAAAAAGCATCCACTGCTCGGTAGTGGCGCATAAACTAGCAAAACTGACCCTTCTGAAGTTTCACTAAATAGAGTATCCCAGTTATTTACAAATTAGCTTTTTTATAAACACCCTGTTTGAAAAGCTCTTAGCTAAGTGAACTTTTAATCCTCATAGCATATGTAAAGTGTTGAATTTCTACTTTCCTCAACATTTTAGAGATGACAGTCAAAGAGAATTTGATCAAAGAGAAATTATAAGATAGAAACCAAGATGGTGGTTTAATACGAAATAAGATACAACTCATTTTTTGTTTTCAAAATTACGGCTTTTAAAAAATTAAATCAAATTATTTATTAAATCGGATGAGAATCGAATTATCTTTAATCAAATTCCCCCCCCCCCCTCTCTCATTAATGCGTCATTTCATGCAAAAGTTTATTATTTATATCCGAGGGATTAATAGAATAATGAAGGAATTAGGGATTGTTCACCAAGCAGGTGTGAAATCATAACCTAATTAATTAGAATATATAGGCGTAGAGAGGGAAAAGGGGCGAGGGGAATTAAATTAATAATTCAAACCCTCATTCCAAATAACGACCTCTCTAATTTATTGTTGTTATAATCATATCAATTAAAAGTTTCTCAACCAATCTAGAGATCGTGGGTTCCTCAAAATAAAATATTTTTTTTTAAACACCCGTTTATAATTGAATAGATTAAATAAATATATTAAAATATATACTGTATAATATATAAAGTTTAAAATTAAAATAAAAGCAAATGAATTAATGTTTTTATAAAATGAAAATATAAAATGATAGGTACGTATTTGAAATTCGATTTCGTTATTTTATTATTGAAATTTATGATATATTTATTATTTTTTGTTTTATTTAATAAATAAATAAATAGATTAAAGATTATCTTTTTGAAAGTAGAGATTTACTTTTCATAAAAAAAAAAAGTAGAGATGAAATGGGATTATTAAAGGAGATATGCCTAGGTGTTAAAGCTTGTAACGCACTATGGTGACAAACACTGTACATCAGCACCTTTCAATATCAGTAATTTGTTGGATTCTTGCTAAATTTAGTACACACATGGGTAGCAAGCAACCAATTTTATCAATACATCCATGATAATAAATGAAAACGGCTAGTTAAAATAATTATTTCAGATCTTTTAGAGCAGTGTTTTCAAGTTCACGGCACCCCAAAGGTGCGTTGGGAATAACATTCACACTAGGGGGACCCTTCCTTTTTTTTTCCCCTAGCAAAACGAAATTTTTTCCGCCCTCCGAAAATTTTTTCCCCTCCCGTGAAAATCATTTTACCTTTGTTTTAGAGAAACGAAATTTTTGCCGTCCTAGCAACAATTTTTACTTTTTTTTCCAGCCTCTTTTATTTATTTATTTTTTTTTTCTAAATATGGCGCTGAGTTACGAATGCTTCCACATCAGTAAAGTGTACTTAAAACGTTTTCCCCGAAAAATTTCACTGATATACTTTTTAAAGAGCATCTAAAAAATAGTTCATTTATGAATTTTAAACAAAATCGTTGCAGCGAATTTTGAGAGAATCGGAAAAAAAAACTGGAAAAGTACATCAGTAAAGTACTAGTACTTTTTGGCCGATTTTGTTTAAAAGCTTATTTACACGAGTTCGGAAGGTGCCTAACTTAAATATAAAATTTCAACCTCCTAGCTCATTTCCTTCATGGTCAAAAGTGTCCACACATACAGACCAATTTGCGGGACCCACTTTTTTGGACTCAGGGGACCTCAAAACATGTATATGCCCCCGGGTGTGGCATAGTAGGTAGCGTGCCTACCTCCTATGCCAAACGTCGCGGGTTCGGACCCAGGCAGTCCGATGATTTTATTTAAGCCATTTGGATACCAGATGGCTTAAATAGAAATGCCTGAACCCACAATAGATAATATATATTACAACGGTTATCGTCAAAGTCTTAAATGGCCTAAGTTGCCGAAAAGACTGTGTGAATGTATGTGTGAGTGTGAGTGCGAATGAGAAAAAAATGTGAATGTTTAAAAAAAAAAAACATGTATATCCATCAAAATCTCGACATCGAATTTTTGACATGATCGCAATACTTTCTCTCTATATATATTTCATATATAGGGTAAGAGAAAGTAAAAAATTCCAAACAAATAGGAATATCAATATCAATAATATTCGGTAAAGGATCAATGTCAGTGTCTTGACAAAATGTGAATAAAATTTTCAGAACGAATAATTGACTCAAGAAGATGGGAGTTACTTGTTTTTGCCTGATTAGAAAGCCAAGAATTTAATAAATATCTCTTTACAAGAAATTTTAATTAGATTTCGCATAGAAATTATTTTCTAAATAATTAATAAGGACAATCGCACAAAAAAAGCTCCCGAGGCAGCAGTTTCATTAATAAAAAAAAAAAAGGTTTATTTCCCAACATGGCCCTCAGTCATATCATGCTGTCTGTCATGTACTGTATATGCGATGGGAATTCGCAAACGCCCTTGTCCACCCAGCTCTCTTCAAACGAGTGCATTTCGATCAAAATGAAAGACAGATTTCGATGAGTATTTTTTTATTTATTTGATACTCAATGAAAAAAAAAACGTTGTTGACCTTGTTATTAACAAGCTTCCATTATTTATATGGAATATTCTATAATGAGAAATATTATTTTGAAAAATCCAATATTTTATTGTGATTTGTTTGCTTTCAAATCATTGGTATCAGTTGTAAGGAGAAACTGTTAAGTGAGTGTGTTGATTCCGTGCGACAAGTTTCAGTCATTAGTGTTAGACCTGACACGTTGTGGTTACTCTAATAGCTGAAGGACAAACACCATGTATTTCCCCATAGGGAGGCTATTTTAATGTTGGGGTAGGTAAGTTATCAAAACGACCCATAGCCGAAAAAGGAGAACAAAAATTAAAAGATTTTGTAGAATTTTTTTAAACGTTTGATTAACGTTTTTTTTTAAATCTATGAAACACTTAGTAAATTGTTTGTAACGGTAGTAATTTTTTAATAGACGATATTTTTAATCTATTTAATTAATTACAGCCATAACATTAAACTGTTATTATTAATAATAATATAAAAAAAGGAAATAAAAAATAATATGATTTATGTTACGTCCGTCTTTTATATGCCCCGTAATTAATTTCAGAAACGCTTAAAAGTAGAAAAAAAAAGGATTTAATGAAAACATTAACTTTATTTTTAATTTAATAAACTAATCAATTAGGTTAAGTGATAAGGGAAGAAACCCCTTTTTGTTGATCTCATTTTTTTTTTTATTAATGAAATAAAAAGATGGGAATCCATCTTATATTAATGAGTAATAATAATTTATAACAACCCTAAGAGAGAGAGAGAGAGAGACCTATAGTTGGTTTTATACCCTCTAACGAGCACAAGTCAATCTCCGATTGTGATTGAATGAAAGGCTCTTGATGGGAGAATTTTAATTCCATTACTACCGTACAGTGAGGGACAATATTAAGTCCCACCCATGATGACTTTTCTACTTGTGGTTATTTCATTGTTTTTAAAAAAATATTATATAATTTTTAATGTAAACTTTCATGGTTCCAACCTAGAAAATCTCCAATAAAGATTTTCATTTTCTTTTATAAAAACAATGAAATAATCACAAGTAGAAAACGCATGGGTGGGATTTAATATTGTCATTCACTGTACATACACAAATTACTGGTAATTAAAACATCTCGTGTGAGTGATCACTAAACTATCTCTTTTCTTCGAAAGTTTAGTGAAGTGCTGTCACTTTGTTCAAGATCAAGTCTCTTTTTACTTTCTCTTACCTCTATACGGCATATATGTTAATATATAGAGAGAGAAAGTATTGGATTCATGTCAAAAATTTGATGTCGAGATTTTGATGGATATACGCGTTTTGAGGTCCCCCAAAAAAGTGGTTTTCGCGACATGGTCTGTCTGTCTATCTGTGAACAAAATATTTCAAAAACGGAAAGAGCTAGGAGGTTGAAATTTTATATTCCCCATGGGACGTGACACGAAGCTTTTGAATAAAATCGACCAGAGTACTAGTACTTTACTGATGGACTTTTACAGTTTTTTTTTTTTTTTTTTTTTTTGATTTTCTCAAAATTCGCTCCAAAGATTTTTTTTTTAAATTCAAAAATCAATTATTTTTTAGATTCTCTTTTAAAATGTATATTCTCATTTTGCCTATGAAATCTTCTGAAGACCACTTTACTCTTGTACTCCATAGAAAAGATAGGAAAAATGGCAACAAAATATAAATATTTTCACATATAAATTTTACATCTTGAAAATCAAATGTACCGTACTGTCGGAAACTAAATACATGTCGACACAAAAAATCTGGTGTGGCAAGCACAGAACACAACTTTCGATTACCGAAGGTAAGAGAAAGTTGTGTGCTGTGCGACAGTCACACCAGATTTTTTCAAAAAAAAAGTCTCCGATAGGCAAAAAAAATGTGGCAAACGTCCTTTTTGGAAATCTTAAAAAAAGTTTCTTTTTATGAGATGCGTGGAGATATCAGGAAAAGTCTAAAAACTGACAAAAGTTGAAAGACTTTTTCCGCTCTCTAATTATTGTTAGACGTCATTCTCACTGAATAAGTCAAATGGATAACTCGCCCATACCTAATGAATGTATTGTGCCCATATGACAACTCTGGGGATACACCATTTGAAAGACTGATGATTGGAGAATAAAGTTTTCCCGAAACCTCAGGCTTGGTGTAGTTAGAAGCGCGCCTGCCTTGTATACCAAGGGTCTAGGGTTCGGTTCCCAGGCAGTCCGATGATTTTATTTAAGCCATTTGGATACCAAATTTTATATAGACCCTGTTATGCATTAGTGTGTCAAGTGCCGAAAAAATTAAAAATTGAGTTAAGCACGGAATATTGTTTCAAAAGCTATAATTAATAGTATTTTTATGAAATTTGTCATAAAAAATTTATATTTAATGTTACTTGCACAATTGAAAAGAAACAATTATATATAATCCAATGAAAACAAAAAACTTTAATGTTAATTTACTCAAAACTCGGTAGCTGGCGCTTGACACACTAATGCGTAACAGGGTCCATATATTAACAAATAATGAGTATCGTTTAGTTTTATATGGCCGGAGTTGCCGAAAATACTGTGTGTATATGTGTGTGTTTGGGAAAAATGTGTGAGTGCTAAAAAAAAAAAAGAAAAAGCGAGGGTCCGCCATCGGCGGGGGTCCAGAGGACCGAAGACGGGCAACGCATCTAGTAATAATATGATTAGCTAGAACGAGAGATCGCTCGCTTGGTGTAAACGCATCTTTAAATCTAAAAAACTGCCATATTCAAAAGTAAATTGGTAGAAACAACATTAAAAGAAAATAAAGAAAAATATTTTCTAAAAAAAAAAAAAAAAAATCTAACACAAATAAGAAGAGAATACAAAAAAATTATTATTATATAAAATTCGCAGTAAATTAAACCGTTTGTTATTTTTTCATCTAACAATTGTTTAATGTCTTTGAAACAATAAAAGAGAATTGAAACAAAAAACTAATTCGAGCGTAAATTGTAATTTCACAGTCATAGAATAATTAAAACCACAAAAGGGTTGAAACGTTACCTTGTTGAGATTGGTGTAAAATTTCATATTTGGTAGGTTTTAACGCCCTTTCGGTGACATAATTCCCTTCAGGACGGAGGGTAGCGCGAAACTAAAGCGGAAAAGCGCTTTCCTTGCCCCCTATACGATGGGGGGAGAGAGAGAGAGGGAGGGAGGGAGGCGAATATTCGCGCTTGCGCTCTAATCCCAGCTCCTCTACATCCCATATCCCATCACCTCCACCTCCTCTCTACCTGACAACATACACCTCGAGATCCACCCCCCCCCCCACGTAGACCAAGCCAATCAAACTAATAAACTTGACATCAAATGGTAGGAAAAGACGGGAAGGGTTTAAATCAACACCAAAATCGAGAGAGTGCTGCCTGCCCCTTTGACTTGTGGTTATATCACACGGACACTAATACACACACAACCCTTTGACACTCAACTGCAACGTTAAAGCGACATCTATGCAGATTTTATATATATATACTTAAAGAGAACACATATTCCATTAAAGTAAATTCAATTTACTTACTAATGGGAGCTAAGAAAATAAATTCTTTCTCGTCATCAAAATAATATTGAAGAAGACTCAACATTTCTTTGTTATAAAATTAATTTGAATATTATATTAAACATATCATTTTATAGAGACTATATTCATTTAATAATGTTCTAATTTAATTGCAGCTAAATTTCATATTAAATGAAATTAATAGAGGAAATATCAATTTTGGTAAATACAAGGATTAGAATCTAGAGTGTAATATTATATACAGATCCTACGTATATATATTAGGAGGAAAATGGTGTTATTAACACTCGCTGGGGGCCCGCATCTTGTGGGTACGTGGATGGCGACCACGAGCTGCCCGAGCTCGGACAGACATTTTCATTTCAATAAGGCGAGGATGAAAGAAGATGGTGTTATTAACACGTTTTAATAAATTCACCACAGAAGATTTTTTTATCATTAAATATAGAAATGCCTGGACCCCAATAGATATTTTTATAAAATAACGGTTATCGTCAGAGTCTTATATGGCTTAAGCTGCCGAAAAGACTGTAGAATGTGTGTGTGAGTTTGAGGGTGAATGAGAAAAGTGTGAGTGTTTTTTTAAATAAAAAAAAAAAATCATTAAATATTTTTCAAAGTTTTTAAAGAATTTAATCTAATCTAAAAATTTTATTTTACCTACTGGACCGTCCAAAACACAATTTAGTATATATCTTTACTGACCTAGTTAGAAGAATAGTTTTTAGAAGTGCAGTGAATGAGCGAGGACTTACCTGAAACAAAAGAAAAAAAAATTATTAAAAAAAAAAAAAGAAAAAAATAGAAATCTACATCTACTTGCTTTAATTGATCATTATATAACTTGAATAATGAATTCCACCTAATTATAGGCATAAACTTGTACATAGGCGTAGCCACGGGGGGGGGGGGGGGGGGGGGGGGGTTCAAACCCCCCCCCCATTGGACCCAAGCCATGACTAGATATTTAAGCTCTATAATACAAAATACTTTTTCTCTCTATATATTTCATATATAGGGTAAGAGAAAGTAAAATATAATAATTTTCTCTAGCTTAAAAAAAAAAAAAAATTAAATAAAACGCAAAAAATTCCAGAAAATTCAGAATTTTCCCATTGAAAAGAATTGATTTTTGTTATGCTTTATAAAAAATTAAAGCCACTTAAAATTGATTAAATCTCGCAAATGAAAAATAATAAAAATTATTATATAAATAATTTTTTTATTTTTTTTCTTATAGTGGTCTGAGATAGAAGTCTGGTCAAGAGAAACACATAGAGGGACACCCCGATATTTTATGCCCATATACATAAAATTAAGAGATATGCAGCCCCCGGGTCTGGCGTAGTAGGCAGCGTGCCTAGGGATACGGTATCGAAAAAAAGTATCGATACTTGTACTTGGTATCGTATCGAAAGGAAAGTATCGATGCCAGTAGGTATCGAGTATTTTTAAAGTATGAGTATTTTTCCTCTTTTTTTAAGTTTTTGGGCATCTTAGGCTCCTGACGTCGTTCAAAGGGTCCAACGGAAGATCAACGCGGTATACTGGTGTGTCATTTATCCCAAAGTAATGAGCACCAGGAGAAGGGGGCTTTTTCAACCAAAATATGCATTTCGCCAAAATAAGTCTGTCCATTTTCACTGGCCGACAAAAATGAACTTTATTACATTCACAAGAATAAAGATATGCGATTCTATACCTTTTCAAGTTCAAATTGGGACGAAACAAAATCAAATTGGGAATAAACAAAGTCAAATTGGGACCAAACAATATCAAATTGGGATTAAACAAAATCAAAATGAGACCAAACAAAATCAAATTGGGACCAAACAATATCAAATTGGGATTAAACAAAATCAAAATGGGATTAAACATAATCAAATTGAGAATTTACAATTTAAAGTTGAAACATATCTTAAATAAAAATGAAAATTAAATAATTTTTGAGATAAAAATTTTTAAATAAAATATTAAAATTTAACGATACCTCAATTCGGACTTTTTTTTAACACTCACACTTTTTTCACATTCATACACACATATACACAGTCTTTTCGGCAACTCAGGCCATTTAAGACATTGACGATAACCGTTAGTACACCACGGCCCGATGGCTCGATTCGGACTTGATAGACATAAATATATATTTATTTAACAAATTTGTGAGTATATTTATTTGTTAATGGGTCAAACGTCCCATGACCCTCGCAGACTTGCATATATAGGGGATGTGAGAAATTTTTGGTGTTTATTGAGGGCCAGGTGGCCTGGTGCAAAGCACACCGATGCCTCGATGCTGGAGATCCTGGGTTTGATTCCCAGGGTGGGAGATTTCGCATTCTTATTTAAGCGAGAGGAGATTAATAAGGTGAAGGGTTGAAATAAAAAGATTTAATTTTCTTGGAGAAAATTTGGGGGAAAAATTAACAATTTTTTTTTTTTTTTTTTTAAACATTCACACTTTTTTCTCATTCACACTCACACTCACACATACATTCACACAGTCTTTTCGGCAACTCAGGCCATATAAGACATTTACGATAACCGTTATTGAATTAATATACATATATGGGGCCCAGGCATTCTTATTTAAGCCATCTGGTATCCAAATGGCTTAAATAAAATCATCGGACTGCGTGGGGTCCGAACCCGCGACGTTTGGTATACGAGGTTAGCACTTAACCTCTACACCAAGCCCCGAGGGCTTAACAATTTTTAACAACAATAATACTAAAGTAAATAAACATACATATATTCTCTTTGAATGTTCAATGAGATAGCAAAGAACACACAACACCAGGGACTCTTAAAAACCCGGTAATTCCCCTTAAAAATTTATCATTATAATTATATAATATATATATATATATTATATTATTTAGATTATATTATTAAATTACAACACAAAATAAATAAATATATATTAGGGATAATGAGCTTTGCCATTCTTCATTCGAAGAATATTTCCTCGCCGAAGAGAAGCAAAGCAAGATCTTTTTTAACTTTAAATTAAATTTAAGGGGGGGAGGGGGAGGCTGCCAAGGGAGTTAAGCAATGCTAAGAGCACCTCTTAATCTTGAACAGTGGCGGCGCGTCCACTAGGCAAACTAGCCGGCCGCCTAGGGCGGCAACCTGGAGAGGGCGGCAAAAAGGGAAAAAAAAATGTTGGTTCCGCAAGCGGCACCCGAAAAAAAATTTGGTTCCGCGGGCGGCAAAAATTTTGCGTCTCTAAAAACAAAGGTAAAAAAATTTTTTCGGACGGGAAAAATTTTGGTTCCGCGAAAAAAAAAATTTTTGAGATCAGGGAAAATTTTAAGGAGGGGGCGGCAAATTAAATTGTTAAAGTTTTTTTTTGGGGGGGGGGGCGCAAAAAATATCTTGCCTAGGGCGGCAGAATAGCTTGCGCCGGCCCTGATCTTGGATAGGTTGCCCCGAGAAACAAGCTGGTTAAACGCCCCTGATTTCCGAAAAGGGTAATTAAAAATACATGTAAAAATGTTAATTCCCAATTTGATTTTGTTTGGTTCCAATTTGATTTTGTTTATTCCCAATTTGATTTTGTTTAGTCCAATTTGAAATTGTTTATTCTCAATTTGATTTTGTTTATTCCCAATTTGATTTTGTTTAGTTCAATTTGAAATTGTTTATTCCCAATTTGATTTTGTTTCGTCCCAATTTGAACTTGAAAAGGTATAGAAGTATTTTTCATAAATTCAAATATCATTTCAGTTTTTCCACCTTTTGAGCCCAATAATTTAGAAGTGCCGTAAACGGCTTAAAATTTATTATAATACATTATAATAGAAAAATCGAATTTTTAAGTTTTTAAAAAAATCTTGAAAATTCAAAATAAGAAGCCGTTTTAGAGCAGATTTTCTATTAAAATCTATTTTCCTTCCCCTTCCTATTATCTAATTCTGTACCTGATGGAAAAATTCTAACTACATATCTGAGATCAGTATAAAAAAATATACTAGATTCACTAATCAGATTTCTTGTGAATAAAACCTTGTCGACAAGTGTTATTATTAGTAATTTGCTTTTCTATATAATATTTGCTCACTTTTAAATTTAGTGAATACTATAGTTGCAATATACAAAAAAAATTTAATTACACATGTTATTAAATTGAAGGGTTTTTATTAAAAAGTATCAAATTTTCCATTATTAATAAATAATTATTAGGAATATGATGAAATAAAGTCTATCCCACAAATATCGACCATTCTGTTATATATAAACTTACTATTTATATCGAGAGAAAAAAATATATAAAAGAATATACTATATTCTTTGGCAGAATCGTAATTAAAATATTTGTATAACGTTTAAAGTCTGTCTATATGGCCTAAGATGCCGAAAAAAACTTAAAGAAAAAATTATTTTTGAATGAGTACTTTTCATTCGATACCGGCAATCAAGTACTCATATGAGCAAAGTATCGAAAAAAAGTATCGAGTAAAAAAAGTACTATACCTTTTCAAGTTCAAATTGGGACGAAACAAAATCAAATTGGGAATAAACAATTTCAAATTGAACTAAACAAAATCAAATTGGGAATAAACAAAATCAAATTGAGAATAAACAATTTCAAATTGGACTAAACAAAATCAAAATGGGAATAAACAAAATCAAATTGGAATTAAACAAAATCAAATTGGGAATTAACATTTTTACATTTATTTTTAATTACCCTTTTCGGAAATCAGGGGCGTTTAACCAGCTTGTTTCTCGGGGCAACCCATCCAAGATTAAGAGGTGCTCTTAGCATTGCTTAACTCCTTTGGCAGCCTCCCCCCCCCCCTTTTAAATTTAATTTAAAGTTAAAAAAGACCTTGCTTTGTTTCTCTTCGGCGAGGAAATATTCTTCGAATGAAGAATGGCAAGGCTCATTATCCCCAATATACATTTATTTATTTTGTGTTGTAATTTAATAATATAATCTAAATAATTATTATATAATATATATATAATGATATAATTAATTTTTAAGAGGAATAACCGGGTTTTTAAGAGTCCCTGGTGTTGTGTGTTCTTTGCTATCTCATTGAACATTCAAAGAGAATATATGTGTGTTTATTTACTTTGCTATTATTGTTGTAAAAAATTGTTAATTTTTCCCCCAAATTTTCTCCAAGAAAATTAAGTCTTTTTATTTCAACCCTTCATCTTATCACCCTTAATCTCCTCTCGCTTAAATAAGAATGCTGTACCCCAAAATATATATTATTCATAATAACGGTTATCGTATAAAGTCTTATATGGCCTAAGTTACCGAAAAGACTGTGTGAATGAGAAAAAAGTGTTTTTTTTTTTATTAAAAAAAAAAAAAATCTCCCAACACCTGGCCATGCGCTAAACCCGCCAAAGGCAGTCGTTCCGGCTATATATATATAAATAAAAATAATAATTAATAATAATTTTTAATATTTACTTTAATTTTGTTTTTATTTCCATTTTTTTATTTATTTAACAAATCTCTGAGAATGTTTATTTGCTGGTGGACCAAACCCTGGGAATCAAACCCAGGATCTCCAGCATTTCCGAGGCATCGGTGTGCTTTGCACCAGGCCACCTGGCCCTCGATAAAGACCAAAAATTTCTCACATCCCCTATATATGCAAGTCTCCGGGGGTCATGGGACGTTTGACCCATTAACAAATAAATATACTCACAAATTTTTTAAATATAGACTATATATATTTATGTCTATCAAGTCCGAATCGAGTCCTCGGGCCGTGGTGTACTAACGGTTATCGTCAATGTCTTAAATGGCCTGAGTTGCCGAAAAGACTGTGTGTATGTGTGTATGAATGTGAAAAAATTGTGAGTGTTAAAAAAAAAGTCCGAATTGAGGTACGGTATCGTTGTTAATATTTTATTTAAAAATTTATATCTCAAAAATTATTTAATTTTCATTTTTATTTAAGATATTTTTCAACTTTAAATTTAAAATTGTAAATTCTCAATTTGATTATGTTTAATCCCAATTTGATTTTGTTTAATCCCAATTTGATATTGTTTGGTCCCAATTTGATTTTGTTTGGTCTCATTTTGATTTTGTTTAATCCCAATTTGATATTGTTTGGTCCCAATTTGATTTTGTTTGGTCTCATTTTGATTTTGTTTAATCCCAATTTGTTATTGTTTGGTCCCAATTTGACTTTGTTTATTCCCAATTTGATTTTGTTTCGTCCCAATTTTGAACTTGAAAAGGTATAGTATCGAAACAAAAGTATCGATACCAGGAAGTATCGATACTTTTTTCGTGTCCCTAAGCGTGCCTACCTCCTATACCAAACGTCGCGGGTTCGGACCCAGGCAGTCCGATGATTTTATTTAAGCCATTTGGATACCAGATGGCTTAAATAGAAATGCCTGAACCCCCAATATGTATATTAATCTCTATAACGCATATCGTTTAAGTCTTATATGGCCTGAGTTGCCGAAAAGACTGTGTGAATGTGTGTGTGAGTGTGAGTGTGAATGAGAAAAAAGTGTGAATGTTTAAAAAAAAAAAAAAAAAAAAGATATGCATTATTTATTGCCTGATACGAGTTGATTGAAAAATTGCGGCAATTAATTAAGAAAGGGCGGGCCCGAGCCACCTCGAGGGGGGTCCAGGGGGGGGGGCGAAGCGAAAGTGGGGTAAGTGGCTAGTCATATATTTCATTAGACGCCTTATACTGCCCTATTAGTCGGGTTGGGGGGGGAGAAATAATCCTAAACCCCCCCCCCATCAAAAATTTCTGGCTACGCCTATGAACTTGTATGATAATATAAACTATATCTACTAGAATCATGTACATGTCACATCAGTTCCAAAAAAATTGAATAACTGCACATCTCCAGGCTTTATCCTTATTCACTTAATTTATGCAATAAATGTAAACTCATTTAAGGATATAAATAAATAAATAAATAAATAAAAAAATAAAATAGAGAAAGATGAATTAATGGTGGAAGGCTTGAAAATTAATCTTCAAAATTTTTTTATAGCTTATCAAACATCTTTTTAGGGATTAAAGATAAAGTTAAAGGACAGCCTGGTGGATATTATTGAGAAGGATGCGGGCTTGGTGTAGGGGTTAGCGTGCTAACTTCGTATACCAAAAGTCGCGGGTTCGGACCCCAGGCAGTCCGATGATTTTATTTAAGCCATTTGGATACCAAATGGCTTAAATAAGAATGCCTGGACCCCCAATATGTATATTAATCAATATTATATCATTTTAATAACAAAACAATTTGATACGGTTAATATATAATTTTTAATTACGTTAATTTTAAATAAGATGTAAATCTTTTTAAGCTCTTTATAATCTGAGTGAAAATAAGAAGAGAATGTGATTTAATTATAACACAGGAGAGCAGAGGTTCAGATTGTGTTCTCCCCGGCTCTTAACGTCCTGTTACCGAATGAATGACGTTATCATTTTCAACCCTAAGAGTTGGGGGAGGTGTCATAATTTCAATCCTATCTCTCTCTCTTTTTTTTAATATATAAAATTAATAACCCCGACGTGATTTTGGTTTTTTTTTTTATACAGGCACATATATTCTCATTTTATATTAATGCAAAAGTTAAAATTAACAGCGTAAGTTTTTTTTTTTTTTTAGATGGACATGTATGCATATCTTTCCAATTGAAATTCATATAAATATACATAATACGTGATTCGTAAAAAAAAATTAGTGATATTTAAATGGGATTTTATTATTTGTAACAGGGATCTCTAAACTTTTCTGGAGTTTCTTGTTGAGGGAATGTAATAAAAAAAATCTGGTGTGACTGTCGCACCGCACACAACTTTCTCTTACCTTCGGTAAACGAAAGTTGTGTTCTGTGCTTGTCACACCAGATTTTTTGTGTCGACATGTATTTAGTTTCCGACAGTACAGTACATTCGATTTTCAAGATGTACAATTTATAAGTATGGCAAAATATTTATATTTTGTTACCATGGCAACCATTTCTCCTATCTTTTCTATGGAGTACAAGAGTAAAGTGGTCTTCAGAAGATTTCAATGACAAAATGAGAATATACATTTTAAAGAGAATCTAAAAAATAATTGATTTTTGAATTTAAAAAAAAAATCGTTGGAGCGAATTTGGAGAAAATCGAAAAAAAACTGAAAAAGTACATCAGTAAAGTACTAGTACTCTTTGGTCGATTTTGATAAAAAGCTTCGTGTCACATCCCATGGGGGTGCCTAATTTAAATATAAAATTTCAACCCCTAGCTCTTTCCGTTCTTGAGATATTTTGTTCACAGACACACAGACAGACCATGTCGCGAAAACCACTTTTTACTTTCTCTTACCTATGTATATATGTAATATATATATGAGAGAAAGTATTGGATTCATGTCAAAAATTCGATGTCGAGATTTTGATGGATCTTCACGTTTTGAGGTCCCCTGAATCCAAAAAGTGGTTTTCGCGACATGGTCTGTCTGTGGTGTGGGTGGGTGGGTGGGTGGGTGGTGTGTGTCTGTGTTCAATTTTAAGCATGAAGGAATTGAGCTATGAGGCTGAAATTTTATATATAAGTTAAACACCCCCGGGACCAGAAAATAATCTTTTAATCAAAATCTGCCAAAGATTACTAGTACTTTACTGATGTACTTTTTCAGTTTTTTTCGATTTTCTCAAAATTCGCTCTAACATTTTGATTAAAATTCAAAAATCAATTATTTTTTAGATGCTCTTTCAAATGTAGCCTATATTCTCGTTTTGCCCACAAAATTGTTTGAAGCACACTTTACTCTTGTGCTTCATAGGAAAGATAGGAGAAATGGTTGCCATGGTAACAAAATATAAATATTTTCCCATACTTATAAATTTTACATCTGAATTCAAATATTCCCTACTGCCGGGAACTAAATACATGTCGACACAAAAAATCTGGTGTGACAAGCACAGTACACAACTTTCGATTACCGAAGGTAAGAGAAAGTTGTGTGCTGTGCCCAGTCACACCAGATTTTTGGATTCAGGGGACCTCAAAACGTGAAGATCCATCAAAATCTCGACATCGAATTTTTGACATGAATCCAATTCTTTCTCTCTCTATATATATTAACATATATATAGAGGTAAGAGAAAGTAAAAAAAAATTGAGAATATGAAACTAAATTTTATTGATCAGCATATTATCATATTCTGATGAATCTATTTTTACTTTGAAACATCAATGTACTTTGATTATTTAATAAGCGAAAAAGCTTATTCACGGAGATAAAGTTTAGTCCCTTATTAAATTATCAATGGACAGACATATGGGGAAAAATGGCTTGATGTAGAAGTGAGTCTGATTGAATATGCAAATTAGGACAGAAACCAGGAAGGTGCTGTCTCTTCGTCAATGAGAACTTAAAAATATCACGACGTTTCGGTCTAAATTTATTGGACCATCATCAGGAAATTGTCATATGGATGTATTTACTCACGGAGACAAAGAAATTTTCTAAAAATATTAAATTTGCTATTTGGCTATCTTCAGGACACTAAGGCCTATTATCCATTTGGAGGGATGAAAAGGAATATTTTAGCCTTAACATTTATTCAGAAGGTCTAGAGAAGCGAAAAGTTAAAATACATTAACATTTGGATCCAAGGGGGGGATGTGGGGGAGGATTTTGTCTCTTAAAATGCAAAAAAATTATTAAAAATGATCGATTTTTTCATAATTTTTTCACTGATTTTCTACATATTCCAGCTGACAGACCCCATTTCACCCTTCCTTAAACATCCTTCAACTAAAAAAAAAATATATAGGATAAAGCGGGTGGGGTGTGAGCGATTCCGAAGCCCTTACAAGAAGATGGAAGATTCACAGCTCAGTTGGTCAAATTGGCAAATATGCGGCTAACTTTGATTTTTTGGGCTGATATTTACAAATTTAAAGTTAAATATACCGATTCTTCTATGTCCTTCAATACTTCCATATTTTATCTAAAGGGGTAGAAAGTACTTCATATCAAAGTTTAAAAAAATTATAATCTATGAAATATAAAGTTACGCTTTTGTAAATAAATCAGTAAAAATATGACATTTATAAAAACTAAATTTATTTAAAGAAAAATTTACATGGGGTAGACTACCCTTCCCAAAGGGGGAAACCCCGGGGCCGGAACCCCCCCCCCCCCCCCCCCCTACTCAAGGGGCAAAAAATTGCAAGTCTTAAGAAAATTTGTAGAGTGGGAAAATAACTTGGGAGGGAGGGGGTGGCCTTTAAACAAACAGAAATAAAATTAATTTTTATATAAAATTCTAAAAGGTTTTAATGAAAAAAACAAATGCAATTTTATTCATTAATTTATTTTTATAATTGAATGTGAATTAATGAATATCTATCTATAAGGGGATGCGTGAGCCGAGGGGGATCGAATTATATCTAAAACTACAAACAAAGGAAATATATTCATGAAACGAAGAACGGATTTACAGGCTTGTGGCATGTTACGACACAGAAACGTAAGCAAATTAAGAAAAAAAATCATCTGAATTTTTACACTTATAATTATGGGAGGCGAGTGGAGAAGCTGCTTAAGATAATCAGGCATTCAGGCAGTGAAAAAGAAAATTCCACCTTCCTCACTTATTACTAGGCCACTGACGAGAGATAAAAGTTTAGGAATTTATATTTTCAATTATTTAATAATAATTTCTTATTAAATATTATAGGAGAATATAAATTCTCTGTTAGATGGGTGGAGGGTGAGGAGGGAGGGAAAGAAATCGTTGCTTAAATGTAAAAAATTTACAAAAAAAATAAATTTTCTATTTTCATTTTCATTTTTAAAGAAAAAAACTATTTTGTTTATTAGAAGGGGTGATTTACACCCTTTCCCACCCTCCCTCTACACGAATTCATCATAGAGTTATATTTAAAAAATTGGATAATTTTATCAGTATATTACAAAAGAGAAAAATAAAATACAAAATTACTTTAATTCGTTATGCAAATGAGATGTGAAAATATTCATTACCTTAATAATAAGATGAGCAGGTGGGGAGTTTGGGGGATGAATGTCTAATTTGCACAAATCACAACACAATATAAAATAAACTATACACACGCGAGAGAGAGAGAGAGAGAGAGAGAGAGAGAGAGCGGAGCTGAACGGAATGACTCATGTCTCGACTCAACTAGAAGACAGACGAGACCGCCTGAGAGGCAGGCAACAAACAAGCAAGCATTGCTCTCTGAGCGACCAAGAATTATCAAATAAGTTCTCTATTTATAAAAATTCTATTCACTTGCAAACTAACGGGGTTTTATTCCGTTGGGAATAAATTCGAAATTAAATAACTATTAAAAGACTCACTTCATTTATACACCCTTAAAACTCACCATCAATTAAATAAAATACTTCCAAGTATTATTTTTTGTATTTATTTATTTATTAGGAATATATTCGAAGTGAAAGAAGAATCCGTATATTTAACTTTAAATTTGTGGAGATCAGCCCAAAAAAATCAAAGTTATAGCCGCATATTTGCCAATTTGACCAACTGTGCAGCGAGGGGCTGTGGATCTTCCATCTTCTTGTAAGGGCTTCGGAATCGCTCACACCCCATAATTATCCACCTCTTACTATTAGATAATAAGACCTTAATAAAAGAAAAAAATTAAATATGAACAAACAATAATCATTATGTACGATTTTATAATACCAGAACAATAAAAAAAAATTTTTATTATATAAAAAAAGAATAATAATTCAAAAATGATAAATTTTAAATTTGTTTGTTGGTTGATTTTGTTGTTGTTATTGTTTTTGTTTTAACATCCTTTTTTACATTCCCATTAAAATGTTAAATAATAGTATTATTTTTAAATTCAACAGAAAAAATTGCTTTGTGAAATAAAGCTTTAATATATATATATATAAAAGAAAATATTACCGGCCTTATTCGGGCCAATTAACCCCCACCCCCTCAACCCCTAACTGTCCAATTCATAGTATTTATTGTAACCAATGGGTTTTTTTTAATTCCAGACCCTTTTAACCAACAACAACAACAAAACTCTACCTCGGCACACAATGTGGTATGTTTTGCAGTCTAATATATTCAAAGATTAATTACATAAAAGCGTATAGAGAGAGAGAGAGAGGGAAAATAATAGCATAGAAAATAGAGGCTTTTTGTTATCCCTATAAACAAACATTCCTTCCTTTTCTATCATCTATAGGCTACAAACACGTATTATGTATGGTGAGAGATTCTAATAGCGTTAGATAAATCATATTTTGGTAAAATTTATTCCAATCAAAGGTAAATAAATAAAGATTTGGAAATTTATTCATAAATTTTTCTTATTTTCGCGATTTAGCTTTATTATATAGAGTGGTACAAAAATTCGAAATTATTTATTTGAATTTAATACAAGTGAAATTTTATTAGACATTACTCGATGTTGACGATCTTTATTTCAAACTGTGAAATAAGCTGGGCAGGGGAGGCAAATCCAACCCCCCCTCCCGAAAATTATAAATATAGAGAGAAAAATAAGGAGTTAAACTCTTAAACACCCGGTTAGAAATTATTTTTATATTTGAAGATTTATCGCTGTGTGTATTGATTGTAGGTAGAATGAAAAAAAAAAGAGCAGCTAATAGAATTTCATTTATTTCCCCCTTCCTGCTGACGTTTCGGTCCAGATTAAGACCATCTTCAGAGTTAGTAACACAGAAATAGAACAATTCACTTTGGTCTTACATAATATAATACATGTTCAGAATTATATAAATTAAATGAATATTTACCATTAGGGCAGTCTTTATAAATATTAAATTAAACATTTTAACTTTATATCAACATTGTTGGTTTTATACAAACAATACATGTAATGGAAATAATTATATCTTTTAAGACAGCCGATAACGAATAATTTTTCATACGCTTTTATCCAACTTTTTCGTGCATGCTACCCTATTCGGCCCCTCTACTTGCATTGTAAGACGTCACGTCAAAATTTGAGGGCGAATACAGATTAATTTATCAAAAAAAAAAAAAAAGACAATATTAGAAGAGTATGAATAGGCCCATAATATTAAAATTGATATTTTTTCTTTCGTCTCTTTGTAATTTACGAATGAATACACTTAACAGGTATTTAAAGAAAACACACTAAAATAATCAAATCTAACGTTTTGTTAATGCATTTTCATAAAAAGCGAGTAATTTGTAAAGTAAGTAGATTGAGTGAAAGAAGTCACAAGCCACAAAAGAGAGGCTATGCTTTATTAAAATATGTCTATACTCTTACAATGTTATAATTAAAGCTGGAACTGGTGGTGCTTGTTGGGTGATAAGAATCATAAAAAGAACCCGACTCTTTGTTAATTTTAAACTGGTAACCGTTGGCTCAAGTTGAAACAGTATGCTTTAATAGTAGAATTAAATTCAAGTATGATACGCAAGGTATTTTGTTTCAATGATTTATTTATGCGTATAAAGTGTTAATGTTAAATAAATAAATCATTGAAACAAAATACCTTGAATTTAATTCTCCTATTAAACCAGACTCTTCATTTTCCGCTCCCTTATTCATAGAACTCCTTTGACAAGAGAGAAATTTTCATTCATTCCAGATTTCGACGCCATTTTGCTGTGGCTTATGACAATCTTTACTTCTCAAATCTTTGCTAGCTGACCAAGTAAAGAACTTATTATGTGCAGCCAACTTTTGTAAAATCAAGAAACTTCTTTGTGCGGTATTAAAGATGGATATGTAAAGAATGCAATGGTATGAATATCTCAAAAATGACAAAATTGTGGCTTGTGACTATCTTCCACTACTTTCATTTGTAAAAAAAATCAACAAATTTGATGTAATTTTGAAATGTTTAATTTCCATAGTGAATTGTTCGATTTTTTAATAGCTCTGAAGATGCTCCTGATGTAGGACCGAAATGTGAGCACTGAGGCGAAATAAATGAAATACTATTAGCTGCTCTCTCTTTCTCATTCTATCTACAAAAAATAATTTTATAATTTTTAAATTTGAGAGGAAAATTTTTAATTTTATGTACTCTCCGAACACCCCCGCCCCCTCTCCTTCTGGCTACAGTCCTGGAGCTGGACAACTGTCTAGCTTGATGCACAACACCCTTCAAATAAACCCAAAAAAAGAAATCAAAGACTAAAAGGTCTGGAGATTGGGACGATGTTAGCATTCCTGGTAATTACGCAATACCCGACACATCATCCAGTCTGTGACTTTTTTTAGGGACAGCTCCGGAGCCCGATTTACTACAAGGCAAACTAAGCAAGTAGGCCCTACATAAAATAAATTTTATTTGTCAATTTTTTTGAATTTTCCCGTTTTTCTGCACAAATATGAATTGGTTCAATAATGTAATTAAATTCTGCGCTACATCCCTTTAGAAGTCTACTGAATACCGCAGATTCTGTAGCCTATATAAAATTTTAAAGGATTACAATACTAGATTTCTTAAAATTTTTCTCAAGAGCAGAATAAATAAATTTTTCATTTCATTTATGAAAATTTTCATACTATTCATTAACAAAAAGTAAAAAAAAAAAATAAATAAACCAAAGTTTTTTTTATATAACAAGAGTAAATTTTATTTGTTTTAATAAATTAAATTTTACGAGATGGGATCTCCCTGAACAGCACTAAAAAAATATATCCTTGTACTAAATAATGCAAGGTTGCGGAAAACAAACAAAACAATGACGCTAAAGGGAGTGTTTTTTTTATTTCTCTTACCTATGTATATATGTAATATATATATAGAGAGAAGTATTGGATTCATGTCAAAAATTCGATGTCGAGATTTTGATGGATCTTCACGTTTTGAGGTCCCCTGAATCCAAAAAAGTGGTTTTCGCGACATGGTCTGTCTGTGTGTGTGTGTGTGTGTCTGTGTGTGTGTGTGTGTGTGTGTGTGTGTGTGTTCAATTTTAAGCATGAAGGAATTGAGCTACGAGGTTGAAATTTTATATTTAAGTTAAACACCCCCCGGGACCGGAAAAATAAGCTTTTAATCAAAATCGGCCAAAGAGTACTAGTACTTTACTGATGTACTTTTTCAGTTTTTTCGATTTTCTCAAAATTCGCTCTAACGATTTTGATTAAAATTCAAAAATCAATTATTTTTTAGATGCTCTTTCAAATGTATATTCTCGTTTTGCTCTCAAAATTGTTTGAAGCACACTTTACTCTTGTGCTTCATAGAGAAGATAGGAGAAATGGTTGCCATGGTAACAAAATATAAATATTTTCCCATGTTTATAAATTTGACATCTTTAATTCTAATATTTTGGCGGAAACTAAATATATGTCGACACAAAAAATCTGGTGTGACAAGCACAGAACACAACTTTCGATTACCGAAGGTAAGAGAAAGTTGTGTGCTGTGCGACAGTCACACCAGATTTTTTTTATTAAATAATACCGTAATAATAACAAAGTAAAAATGGATTTAAATTAATGCTGTCGTTTTTTTTAGACATTTAGGCTGCTGAGGCAATTCAACTTTACAAATTTATTTTTTATTATTATAATTAATTGATTTTAATTTTATTCTTAAGGATGGATTAAACCCAATGGGAAAATTCTCAAGAATTTTTCGAGCCTTTCATTTGGGAAGCGGTGTCTTTTTCCTGGATTGTCCATTCAAATTTAATTCTGAAATTCCACCGGGAAGTAGGTCAAATAGAGCGTGACAGACGGACAGACAGACATTAGTGAATTATTTATAAACGGCTAGATATTTGATATTTTCTTGCGGACTTTCAACAGTCTTATTTCTTGGGTGCCACCCATTCCGATTTTCAGCACTGAATTAAAGGGGTAAAAAGTCTCAAGTATTTTTTAAAGTGTTTTCGGCATTCTAGGCTACATAGACATTAATCCTTTGTATACAAATTCCTTGATAGTCAATAAAATTTTCCTCAGAAAGATAACTTCTGATCGCAAGAAGCGTGACTTCTATCCCAGTTCCAACGCCCAATTTAATTAATATTCAAAATTAAAAAAATTTTATATTCTTTTTTTTTATGGGATTCTCAATTTATTTCTAAAGTAGATCGCTTAATAAGAGTAGAGACAAATTTTAATTAAAAAAATCATCACAAGAGGAAAGTTAATTATCGTTAATATCATAGACTTGAAAAATTAATGTGCATGTAGAAAGGAGTATTAATATCATAAAATTTGATTAAATATATTTAAAAAAAAAAAATTGAAGAATTTTCATCTTCTGAAGTGTATTCCTTCTGATAGGGGTTCGCTTCTCGGCCAGAGCTGTCACTAACGAAATTAAATATCGATATATCAAAACATATTTAAATAATTTTCGATATATAAATATTTGGAGAAGATATTAATGTCTCGATTCGGACTTGACAAGCATATTTAACAAAAGTGTGAATATTTGTTGGTAAACGCCAAACGCCCCAGAAATCGAACCCAGGATCTCTAGCCTTTTCGGAGCACAGACCGAGGTTTTATTCTCGGGGGTCAGAGGGTCATGAAAAAAAAAATCGAAACGTTATCATTTGAAAATATTCCTTATGTGCTGTACAACCAGTCACACCGTATTTTTTTCCATAAAGTGTTTGCATATATCACACCCACACAAAAGAAACAAAACGCCTCTCGCACTCTATCTGATATTTTGTATTCATTTGTAACCAACAAACACAAACATCTTGCGCATCAATCAGTATGCAAGATCGCGTCTCTCCGTTAAAACTAAACAAACCGACCGAGTATGTTTACGAATAATAAATGAAATTACAATTTTTTTTTTTTTAATAGATTATTATTGTTATTATTAAAATAAAACAAAGTTGAAAATTTTTGTATTGTATTGTCTTAAGGGAATTTATTTATACTAATTTTGATGAGGAGATAGGAGAATAAAATGTCGGTCAACCAAGGGGTGTCCGAGCTGATAAAAATCCCTAAGCAGGGGTGACCAGGATAATTTTATTCCTAAATTCAATCCGGGATTTGGATTGGAATCCATCAGATAAAAAGGATTTAGTATTTTATAGAAACAGTCAGACTGGATTTGATGGATTTTGAGAGTTTATTCAAATTTTGCAGGTGTTCGAGCAAATAATACAATAATTAGTAAAATTGCCGGAAATTTTTATTTGGTCGTCGACTGATTTGCAACTATGAATGACCGAAACAGCATTCTGCAAATCAACCGTCGACCATTATAATGTGTATTTTCTTGTATGTTATTTGTAAAATGTTTTTTGTATTAATTTATGTACAAAAAAGTGGGAAATGGCCTAAGGCTATCCCGGAAATAAAAAAATAAAAAAAAAAACGGCCGACCAAATAAAAATTTCCGGCGATTTTTCTAATTATTTTATTATTTGAACAATGGCAGAAGATGGCAGCCAGGAGTGTCTTAAATCAATGAAATTCCCCAAAAATTCGCGACGTTTCGGTTAAAATTTATTTGATCATCATCAGGCAATCAGGCTACAATAGATTTTAATTCAAAATTAATGTTATTAACAGCAAATGTACTATATTTTTTTAATTTTTAATTAAAATCTATTGTAGCCTGATTGCCTGATGATGGTCGAATATCTTGGAATAGAAAAAACTTAAACAAACCGAGTTTGACCCCCCCCTGCTCCTGCCATTGTTCTAATATACCAATCACAACAACTTCTCTTCACTCGAGAAAATTACTGTATGCAAAATTTAAGTAAACCTTCAAAATTCATCAATTTCAGAACGATTTATTTAAGATTTGAAATCCGAATTTTCCCTGAAGACCTAGGATCATTTTCCAAGTTCAAGGATTTTAAAATCCTTAAAAAAATATTTATTATATTAGTGACGAGAATTTAGAAACAATAAAAATAAGAGTAAAAAAAATTCCCTCAAGTACCCTGAGCCCTGACTAGATTTCAATTCGAAGCAAAAACGTCCCCAAATTATTAAATTACGAATTTGGTGGAAGTGCCGGACTAGAAAAAAAATATCAAATTTAGAATTAGCAAATTCAAATCAAATTAGAATTAAGTTTAAAAAATATCTGACTACAAGATGGAAAAACAATTTCAAGAAGTTAGTTGAAGAATACTTCATTGAACAAACAAAAGAGTGGCAATTTCCTTCTAAGCGAGATAGAACTTTGTAAATTAAATAAATAAAATATTTAAGCCATTTGGTATGCAAATGGCTTAAATAAAATCATCGGACTGCCTGGGATCCGAACCCGCGACCCTTGGTATAAAAGGCAGGCGCGCTACAAACTACACCAAGCCCAAGGGCTTAAAAAGAAAAATTTAATTTATGTTACCATTTCTCCTATCTCTCCTATGAAGTTCAAGAGTAAAGTGTGCTTCAAACAATTTTAAGGGCAAAATGAGAATATACATTTTAAAGAGCATCTAAAAAATAATTAATATATCAATTTTAATCAAAATCAGTTAGAGCCAATTTTGAGAAAATTGAATAAAAAAAACTGAAAAAGTACTAGTACTTTTTAGCCGATTTTGTTCAAAAGCTTCGTGTCACGTCTCAGGGGGGTACCCAAAATAAATATCAAATTTCAAACTCTTAGCTCTTTGTTCTTGAGAAATTTTGTTCACAGACATACTGAGAGACAGACCATTTTTCGGGGCCCACTTTTTTAGACCTCAAAATATGCATTAAAAACTCCAACTATCTCTCTCCACGCGGGCAAAAATTATATTGCGGCATTAGAACTGAAAATTCAGAACTGTCTCGATAAAAAAAATTTTAGTCGCTAACGATTTTTTACGCGGTTTTTATAACAATAAATGAAATTTGTTAAATAAACAAAAACCTAAACTTCTCCGTAACTTAATTATGGAATTTAATTAATAAGAAGATGCAAACTTCTGATTGGTCAACAAGATAATAGATGAAGTGTTGGGATGTGTGTGTGTATGTGTGTGTACTAAAAAGCCTCCCCCATCTATCTCTCTCTCTCTGTTTATGGTTTAAATAATAATAAAGCCCTTGACGTCGCCCTCACTTCCGTGTCAAGAGGGTCTCTTCCGGGCCGATAAGGGCTGATAAGGGCTGCCATTGTCATCTACTCATAAACAAGTACATTTGATTAAAGTTTGATCAACTGCGTCTTGAAGGGAGAGGGATGGACATAAGTTGCTGAATAAATAATAAAACAACAACAAATTCTATTTTAGAGACGAATCAAGTATATACTGTAGTTACTATTGTCTCGCTTATCAACACTCCTCTCTCTCTCTCTCTGTCTCGCTATTCTTATCTAAATTAGATATATAGATTTTAATTAAAATATGATTCAGCGTAGAAAATAGATTATTTTTTGGCAACTGGTTGATTAAAATGTGAGAATGAAAAATTAAAAAGACTTGGTTATAAGTAAAACCCGGATTCCTATGCAATCGCATATTCTATTTACTATAAAGTCAAGGGCGGATACAGGGGGGGGGGGGGGTAAAGGGGGTAATTACCCCCCTGAGATTTGAAAAAAATACTTTTTTTCGAAAAAAAAATGCATTTTTAATGTAAAATTTTAAAAATTAATACTTAAAAATTTGACTTATATTAATATTCTGGCAAACAAGTACAGAATGCGCCTTTAAATTACCGAAATTAAAAAAAAAATGTGTGCTGTGCGATCGAGTCACACCAGACTACCCCCCCCCGAGAAACACCTCTGGATCCGCCACTGTATTAAGTACAGTGAGGGACAATATGAAGTCCCACCCATGCTTTTTCTACTTGTGATTATTTCATTGTTTTTATAAAAGAAATTGAAAATCTTTATTGAAAATTTTCTAGGTTTGAACCATGAAAGTTTCCATTAAAAAATATATATATTTTTTTTTTTAAACAATGAAATAATCACAAGTAGAAAACGCCTGGGTGGGACTTGATATTGACCCTCACTGTACGTCCCGGAAAACCAATTTTCTATCGAAACATGCTCCCTTGGAACTATGGTTCAAATTTTATATTTTTGCATATTTCATGAATATTGCATAAAGTTGCATAAAACTTTTTGCATATTTTTAACAAATTTCAGCAAAAGTGTCTTTTGAACTAGAAGTCATGCTATTTGACGAAGGTTCGCACCAACAACATGTCAAGAGTTGCCAAGAGCCCCTCTAAGCTTGAGGCAAACATAACATTTGTCCTGATGAAGGCCAGAAAAATCGGCCGAAACGTTGACAAAATTGTATTAAATATAGCGAAAAAAGAGAAATATCTTTTCTTTAATTGCTTTCGGCTGCCTACTCTCCTAACTGTTAATTGTACGTTATATTAATGTTTTTTTTTTCTTTTTTTTAGGCCTACATTAAATTTAATTTTTAGTCAAAATAAGCTTTTGATCAAAATCGGCCAAAGAGTACTATTACTTTACTGATGTAGTTTTTCAGTTTTTTTTTGTTTTTTTTTTCGATTTTCTCAAAATTCGCACCAACGATTTTGATTAAAATTCAAAAATCAATTATTTTTTAAATGCTCTTTAAAATCTATAATCTCATTTTGCTCTCAAAATTGTTTAAAGCAAACTTTACTCTTGTGCTTCATAGGAAAGACAGGAGAAATGGTTGCCATATTAAGGAAATATAAGGGGCATTCCACGCCAACTCGACCACTTTTGAACCCGACCATTTTTGATTTGGCTGAAACTTTATCATCTCTTATTTGTACCCTATTGAAAACGTATTTGAGAATTTTTTCAGATTTTACGACCCAGCCAAAAAAAAGTTATAGCATTTTCAAAAAACATCGATTTTTTTTTTAAATAACCGTAAAACTGTCAAAAATTAACTTATCGGGACGATTTTTTTTTTTTGAAATTTTTGTCTTTAAATGTACTTTTCAGAAAAAAATATGACAAAATTTTACAGATTCATCTTGAACGTTTTTTTTGACATTTTCGGCAAAAAACAAAAATTTTGGGATGAATGACACTTTTTTTTAATTTTTTTTTTTTATAAAAAACTTTGATTTTTTCTACAAATGCTCTGAAAATTTCAGAGTGGGATTATTTCGCGTTCAATTTTTTTTTATTTTTGAAAAAAAAAATTTTTTTTCTCCGCTTATTTATTATGATGGTGCTCTTAAATTCTTCCAGGATTGACTGAGATTCTAGAAAAGTGAAGAAAAATAATAATAATAATAGTTAGGGGTGATGAAAATCGAGATAATTCCATTTATCCTGAAAAAATTAGAAATTAGTTGTGTATTCAGCTACTGAAGAATTTGAAGCGTCATATAAAAGCTTAGAAACCTGGGCGTAACTAGGGGGTGCCGGGGGGCCTGGCCCTCCCCAGAAAGCTCCTTGCCCCTAGAAAAATTGAAGGGTGGCCATGTGACCAGCCATCTTCCGGTGGGCCTGGAAAGCCCCATATTTTCTCAATTTTTCTTGGGGCAAGGAGCTTTCTGGGAGAGCCAGGCCCCCTGGCACCCCCTAGTTACGCCCATGTTTCTAAACTTTTATATGACGCTTCAAATTCTTCAGTAGCTGAATACACAACTAATTTCTAATTTTTTCAGGATAAATGGAATTTTCTCGACTTTCATCACCCCTAACTATTATTATTATTATTTTTCTTCAATTTTCTAGAATCTCAGTCAATCCTGGAAGAATTTAAGAGCACCATCATGATAAATAAGCGGAGAAAAAAAATTTTTTTTAAAAAATAAAAAAAAAAATAGAACGCGAAATAATCCCACTCTGAAATTTTCAGAGCATTTGTAGAAAAAAATCAAAGTCTTTTATAAAAAAAAAAATTAAAAAAAAGTGTCATTCATCCCGAAATTTTTGTTTTTTTACGAAAATGTCAAAAAAACGTTCAAGATGAATCTGTAAAATTTTGTCATATTTTTTTCTGAAAAGTACATTTAAAGACAAAAATTTCAAAAAAAAAAAAAAATCGTCCCGATAAGTTAATTTTTGACAGTTTTACGGTTATTTAAAAAAAAAAATCTGGTGTGACTGGCGCACAGCACTCAACTTTCTCTTACCTTCGGTAATCGAAAGTTGTGTACTGTGCTTGTCACACCAGATTTTTTGTGTCGACATGTATTTAGTTTCCGACAGTAGGGTACAATTGAATTCAAGATGTAAAATTTATAAGTATGGGAAAATATTTATATTTTGATACCATGGCAACCACTTCTCCTATCTTTTCTATGGAGTACAAGAGTAAAGTGGTCTTCAGAAGATTTCAATCACAAAATGAGAATATACATTTTATAGAGAATCTAAAAAATAATTGATTTTTGAATTTTAAAAAAAATCGTTGGAGCAAATTTTGAGAAAATCGAAAAAAACTGAAAAAGTGAATCAGTAAAGTGCTAGTACTCTTTGGTCAATTTTGTTCAAAAGCTTCGTGTCACGTCCCATGGGGTGCCTAACTTAAATATAAAATTTCAACTTCCTAGCTCTTTTCGTTCTTGAGATATTTTGTTCACAGACACACACACACACACACACACACACACACACACACACACGACAGACAGACCATGTCGCGAAAACCACTTTTTTGGATTCAGGGGACCTCAAAACGTGAAGATCCATCAAAATCTCGACATCGAATTTTTGACATGAATCCAATACTTTCTCTCTATATATATATTACATATATACATAGGTAAGAGAAAGTAAAAATCGATGTTTTTGAAAATGCTATAACTTTTTTTTGGCTGGGTCGTAAAATCTGAAAAAATTCTCAAATACGTTTTCAATAGGGTACAAAAAGATGATAAAGTTTCAGCCAAATCAAAAATGGTCGGGTTCAAAAGTGGTCGAGTTGGCGTGGAATGCCCCATAAATATTTTCTCATACTAATAAATTTTACATCTTGAATTCTAATATATCAGCTTAAACTAAACACATGTAGGGGAGACCGGGGCAGGTTGGCCCACTAATTTTTATTTCTTTTATAAAATTTTTTATTTAATCATTTTCGTTTATGTTTTCATTTTAAAATGTTGGTGTAACCTTAAGCTACCAAATGGTCATCGTAAAAGTCTCCTAAATTGATGTTAAAATTAAAAAAAATAATTATTTCTAAAATATTTCGAGTGGGCCAACCTGCCCCGTGGTCGGGGCAGGTTGGCCCGGACCTCGGGGCAGGTTGGCCCGGAAGGCATTTGTTATATTTATATGAATTAAAATGCAAGAAAATAATTTAAAACAACCTAATTTTAACACACAAAGTTTATTTTAAATTATAATTGGTTATTGCAACAGTTTCAGTAATAAGTGAGTACTAAATCAAAAAAAGTATATCGTGACTTCAAGAACTTTTCCTTTTTCAGTTTTTCTTTTGTTTTTACGAATCACTGTTATAATCGTGGTCCAGAGGTTGGGGATGAGAGTCAGAATGCTATGAAGAGCATTGCAAACACCTTACTTGGGCTTGGCAAGTTGGCAAAAAGAGTATCCCAACAAGGGTCCCAACTTTTCTCTCCCAACGCTCAATTTGTGCTCTTTTGAAAAATCTCTTAGCCCTCGGGGCTTCGTGTAGAGGTTATCGTGCTAACCTCGTATACCAAAAGTCGCGGGTTCGGGCTCCAGGCAGTCCGATGATTTTATTTAAGCCATTTGGATACCAAATGGCTTAAATAAGAATGCCTGGAACCCCAAAATATATAATTATTAATACAACGGTTATCGTAAAAGTCTTATATGGCCTGAGTTACCGAAAAGACTGTGTGAATGTGAGTGTGAATGGGAAAAAAGTGTGAATGTTTAAAAAAAAAAAAAAGCGGAAACACTTCATATCTTCCCGAACCACAGATATTCAAAGAACTAGAACGTTTTAGAAAACAATAAGAACATATTCATATATCTGATATCAATTTCCCAAAAACAAACACACATGCTCATTTATGATGCAAAATTTCCTCAAATAAACTCTCAATGACGGCCAGTATAACATCGATATTTATAATAATTTTTATTCTGTTACTTTTACATCATTCATTGCCACTAAAATTGAAAAGATAAAACAGGGTTTAACGATTTCATACACACAATGGCAAAAAATCGAGTGGGCCAACCTGCCCCGTCATTTTTGGGCCAACCTGCCCCATCGTCATATTTGAAACAATTTTTATCCCGCACAAATCCCGTTGATGTTTTTTAATTAATATGCCATAGAGAAATAATCCTTATACTCTAACCTTTAAACATAGTGCTCACTTTTTATCCTCGAAGTAACCAAAAAGTAGATAAAACAATTTTATTCAACTAATGAAAATTTACTCCAAGGTGCAAAAAACGAATAAATGATCCTAGCTCATGCGAATTTACTCCGGTCGCTATAGTTGTTTTGGCGGAAGGTGTGTGGCAGTGCTATTAACCTTCATTCTGATCCGTATCACAATCGTCCAATTATTCTGCGAAATATCGCGACTGGGCCGACCTGCCCCGTGGGCCAACCTGCCCCGGTCTCCCCTATATGTCGACACAAAAAATCTGGTGTGATAAGCACAGAACACGACTTTCGATTACTGAACCTATGAGAAAATTGTGTGCTGTGCGACACTCACACCAGATTTTTTGGACTCACGGTACCTCAAAACATGTATATCAATCAAAATCTCGACATCGAATTTTGTCATGATCGCAACACCTTCTTTCTATACCGGTATATATTTTATATATAGGGTAAGAGAAAGTAAAAATAAAAAATATTTTAAAATTTATTTATATGATCAGAAAGGAAGGGTGAACCGTGTGAAGGGGGTTTGAAATTTCAAAAATTGATCTATATTTATTTTTTTCTAATGATATTTTAGGGTAGGACGCAATAAGCTTATCTGAAGAAATATTTTCTAATATTTACGGTATTTGGATACGATAGTAATCTCTCTTTGGAAGAGGGTGAATATAATTTTAACGATTGGGTCTCGGGGTGGGGGTCATAAAATGTGAGTGGAGAGGGATTTGAAATATGAATTTACCCTCTCTCTCTCTCTCTTTGACTGTGCATTCAATATTCCAATGGTCCTTTTATCTCACAACCAAACGACATTTAAAAAAACCTAAAAGAAATTTATTCGATGTAATTATATATACCTACGTTTATATGCTGTATAAGGTTATGAGACAAAAATATAAATATATTCGTTTATACAAGAGATAACGATTTAATGATTTGTTTTGTGATAATAATTCATAAACGATTGGGAATTAGGTGAATCTTAAATGGGGGCCACAAAATATTTTAATTAAATCAAGTCTCCATATTCAGAAAAGCTATGATCAGGAAAATAAATTTTCCAATTCCAAAAGAGAAACGAGCCAATATCATGGGAGCAGCAGTTTGTTTTGGATACTTATAAATATATCTATAGGCCTATATAATTCGCTATTGTCCGTCTGTCTGTCAAGCTCTATTTAGGCAACTTCCCGTTGGAATTTTGAAATGAAATTTTATATGCATAAAGAGGACCTTCTCGGGATTAAGGGAAAATTATTTTCATTCCGAAATTCCTATAACTTTTTGAGTTGTTAATTCTTAAAGTTACAATTTCTCCCATAGGAAATGTATAGAGAAATATTTATGTATTCTTTTCATTTGTGTATTCCTTGAATGTAAACAAATCTTCAAGCAGGCACTGAATTGGAATGAAATAATAATAATTTTCTTTTCGGCCCTCGGGGCTTGGTGTAGAGGTTAGCGTGCTAACCTCGTATACCAAACGTCGCGGGTTCGGACCCCAGGCAGTCCGATGATTTTATTTAAGCCAATTGGATACCAAATGGCTTAAATAAGAAAGTCTGAACCCCATATATGTATATTATTAAATCAATAACGGTTATCGTCAAATGTCTTATATGGCCTCAGTTGCCGAAAAGACAGTGTGAATGAGAAAAAAGTGGGAATGTTTAAAAAAAAAAAAAAAATTATTTTCATAATTAAGAAGAAAATGTGCCCTCGGGCTTGGCGTAATTGGTAGCGCGCCTGCCTTTTATACCAAGGGTCGAGGGTTCGCATCCCAGGCAGTCCGATGATTTTATTTAAGCCATTTGGATACCAAATAAAAATAAAATACCTGAAAGGACCAAAATCTACATAATAAAATAAGCATAATACGAATTGTAAGTTTATGTAGTTTTTTTTTTTAATGAAAACAAAAAGGCTCTAGTGACGATTGAAGAGTAATTAAGGCAGCTAGTAGAAATTAAAAATTCTATATACTAAGCCTCCTGTTTCTTCGACATTTTACAATTATTTCCCCTGAAGATGGGGACATTTCGTTAATTTAATTGGAATTAGCAAGTTTTGTTTTCCTTCTGATATGACATCACTCGATCTGATATACTGTATTACACAATTTTTTTTACACTTAATCAAAAATTTAATTAAAATGATCCTCTTTTTTTTTAAATTCATATTCTCTTTTAATTTTCCGCTTGTAACTTTTATCTCCACACACCCATCCTCTCAAGTTACGATGTTGTGACAGAGAGCGAGGGACTTTGGATCACCAGCCATTCGAACGCCCTTGAGAGATTTTGGTTTCAACATCTAAATTGATTTCAATGGGGGGATATGAAAATGTTGAAATGATAATAAAAAAAATATGGTGTGACTGATCGCACAGCACACAACTTACTCTTACATTCGGTAATCGAAAGTTGTGTTCTGTGCTTGTACACCAGATTTTTGTGTCAAGATTTATTTACTTTCCGCCGATATATTAAAATTCAAGATGTAAAATTT
Source organism: Euborellia annulipes (assembly GCA_023213315.1). Taxonomy (NCBI): domain Eukaryota; kingdom Metazoa; phylum Arthropoda; class Insecta; order Dermaptera; family Anisolabididae; genus Euborellia; species Euborellia annulipes. Next base: position 7,285 of record JAKCPI010013375.1, on the reverse strand, counting down.
ATAAACATGGGTAAATATTTTTCTTTTGTTACAATGGCAACCATTTCTCTTATCTTTCCTATGAAGTACAAGAGAGAGTTCAGAATATTTCAATGGCAAAATGGGAATATACAGAGAAAATAGTAAAAAACAAAACTGAAAAAGTGCATCAGTAAAGTACTAGTACTCTTTGGTCGATGTTGTTCAAAAGCTTCGTGTCGCGTCCCAGGGGAATACCTAACTTAAATATAAAATTTCAACTTCCTAGCTCTTTTCGTTCTTGAGATATTTTGTTCACAGGCAGACAGACCATGTCGCAAAAACCACTTTTTTGGATTCAGGGGACCTCAAAACGTGTATATCCGTCAAAAACTCGACATCGAATTTTTGACCAGAATCCGATACTTTCTCTCTCTATATATTAACATATATAGAGGTAAGAGAAAGTAAAAAACCGGCTTGCTCAATAGGATGTGTTGTGTATAGAAGGCATAAAAACTCAATTTTGATCCCAGTGAAGATTTTGGTGCCTTTTCATGTGGACGGTCACATATAGGGATAAAGGAATTAAAAAACTTTTCCATTAAAATTTAATGTAAAATGTGAGTTTTTTTTTAGAGAGAGAAAAAAGAAAGAAAAGATATTTATAATAATATAAATAGCATTTCATAGAGACATATCTAATTGATTGAGAAAGATATAAAGTTAATTTAGGCGGGACGAAAGTGAGAACTGTTTAAGAAACGAATGGTGCCTGCACACCTCCCCCCTCTTCCCCCCCGCCCCTTCCCCTCCCGCCACCCGCGCTTTCATTCTGATTGTCGACGACTAAAAATAGAATACGACAATTAAAAGAATTTGCTTTCTTAATTTTCAAGTTTTTTTTTTGCCCACGGGGCGTGGTGTAGAGGTTAGCGTGCTAACCTCATATACCAAACGTCGCGGGTTCGGACCCCAGGCAGTCCGATGATTTTATTTAAGCCATCTGGATACCAGATGGCTTAAATAAAAATGCCTGGACCCTAATATATATAAATTCATAAATAACGGTTATCGTAAATGTCTTATATGGCCTGAGCTGCCGAAAAGACAGTGTGAATGTGTGTGTGAGTGTGAATGAGAAAAGTGTGAATGTTTTTTTTTAAAAAAAGTTTTTTTTTTTTAAAAAAAGTTTTTTTTTATTATTAAATAATTGAATTAAATAAAATGAAAAATATTATAGTTTATAAGAACGATGAATCAAAATAAATTTGTTCCGATATTTGTGCGTTTAATCAAAACACTATGTTAGTTAATTTATATAAATATTTTGTTAACCAGTGTAATAAGAAAATTGGAAAATTATTACTCCGAAAAAAAAAATGATATTAATATAAATGTAAGCAGATCGCCTGCCGGAAGAATTCAATAAAAAATCATCTAGGACCTTTTTATAAAATCTTCCATTATCGAAAAACATTTCCTTTAAAAAAAAAAAATAATAATAATAATAAACAGAAAATAAAAAAAATTGAATTCTCAGTAAAGACACTCACACATGGATCCAATTTCCTTCTTAACAACCGACCATAAAATAATTTCTAATAGAACACTTGATAAAATTATTTTATAATTTTCTAGTCAATTTTTTTTTTTTTTTAATAATAATTAGCATCGGCCATGTTCTTATTGGCTTGGCTTGAAGGGAGTTGAATAATTAATTAGATAAATTTCAATATACCTGAGCCAAAGGTGATGGCAGGCGCTTCACGATATAAAATTTAATACTTGAAGACACAACACAATGAAAATTAAACTCACTAAACACTTTTTATAATTTTTTAAAGCACTAAATAAAATCACTTATAGAAAACGAACCGAACGACTGGAGAGATGGAAGCCAGACTGATTGTTTGGACTCATTCTCCGCTAGAGTGCTCTGCGTCTCTTTGTTTTTACTCTTTGAATAAAATTGAATAGATTAAAATAATTTAATGAAAAAATTAATAATATGAAGAAAAAAACTATTTTATTAAATTATTTACAAATATTAATATCGGGATGCATTTGTCTATATTATTTTAAAAAAGTAAAAAAAAAAAAAATAAAGTTCAAAGAATACAAAAACTTTTTTTTATTTTTAACACCTGTAATTTATGTAAAAATTTTTTATGAAATAAAATATATTCGGAATTGAGAAAATTATTGTAATATTATTGTATGATAATAATTTATTTTAGCGAATGAATTCATTTGGTTCTCTTTTTGAAAGAAATATATTTTTGATTATTTCATATCCTTGCCGCTAGAGCGAATTACTATCGCTTTGTTTTTATTCTTGTACAAATATTAAAATTTTGAATTCAAAAATCTGGTGTGCACAGCAAAAAATAAAAAATTTAAAAATATTTGAACACATAAATTTATATGATAGTATATGATTTATATGCATAGTAGTTATCATTTACAAGGGGAATTTGTAAATTTAGTATGCCAAAAGACACTAAAATTAAGATTTTTTTTTGCAGGGTAGGTATGTATCCCCCCTCCAACATAAAACATTTGATAAGAAATGGAGAGAAGAAACAATTCTTGATCAAAGTGTTTAAATCTAAGTTTGAAGTTTAATCCGGCATTTAAGTACAAACCGAGAGCAACAGCCACTGGATTAGAGCCCCTTGGGGATTGGTTCCCTCACTCACACAAACCCACCCCCGTCCCCCCTGAACCCTTTTGCAACCCTCGAGAGACCCTTTTCAGAGCCTGCTCAGTTTTATTGGCTACCAACTGCTTTCGCATCTCTTCTCTCTTTAGAAGGAGAGAGAAAGAAAAAAAAAAATACGATCAGATTCTAGGAGAAAACTTTAAATTTATGTCACGAACAAAAAGAAAATATTGTAATAAGTTAAAGTGGATAAAAAATAAATTTGGTAATGATCAAAATTCCATCTATTTCCTTTTTAAATAATAGAGGTTTCTATTTTAAAATCACTTCTTTATTTTGTGATAGAGAAGCTGAGTTTCATTTTCAAATGCTATATAATTATATACCGAATATGAAGAGAGGAATCATGGCAAAAATATTCTACAATTAGGCCTATAATGTTATGAGACTAAAATCATTATAGCTAAATATTTTTCGAGATCTATTATTTGAATAAGATAATAGTATTCAAAATACCATCGATTCGGACTTTAACTGAGTCATAGATATATTTAACAAGACATGTGAGTGTTCTTTATTGATGAGGCCAAACATCCCATGGCCCCTGGGAATCGAACCCAGGATCTCCGCCTTTCCGGGGCATAGGCGTGCTATCCATTGCACCAGGCCACCGGACCCTCGACCTGCACCAATGGATAGCACGCCTATGCCCCGGAAAGGCGGAGATCCTGGGTTCGATTCCCAGGGGCCATGGGATGTTTGGCCTCATCAATAAATTAAATAATTTTTTTAAATGTGTAAAAAGTTCCAAAGGGGACCCCCTTTTGAATCGAAATTAACATACAAATCCCCATATGGGGATTTAACATTGACTCTATGGAAGGAAGAACCGGGAAATGAATTTGAAAAATCTGAAATACATCAGTAAAGTGTTCTTCAAACAATTTTCACGAAAAATTTTACTGATATACTTTTTAAAGAGTAACTGAAAAATAATTGATTTTTGAATTTTAATTAAAATCCTTAAAGCGAATTTTGAGAAAATAGAAAAGTACTGAGAAAGTACATCAGTAAAGTACTAGTGCTTATTGGCCGATTTTGTTCAAAAGCTTCTAGTCACGTGCTATGGGGGTGCCTAACGTATCTATAAAATTTCAACCTCCTAGCTTTTTTTGTTTTTGAGAAATTTTATTCGCAGGCAGACAGACAGACCATTTTACGGGTGACCCACTTTTTTGGAACTCAGGTAAAGGTAAAATAAATTTATATAGGTAAGAGAAAGTAGAAATTTGTGTGGTTTGGAAATAAATCACATTTTAAACCCCTTATGTTTTAAAAAATTTATTTCATTAAAAAACGAAAAAAAAAGAGAACAATAAGTTGGATTTAAAAATTCGAATCCCCTTCTTTGTTCTTTGGCTGCCATAAATGATAATAGAATGAGGGGGGGGGGAGAGAAAAAGCATGTCGGTATTAACTCCCTTGTTTAGGGGAGGAGGGATTTTAGGGTAAATGCGGCATCCCCCCCCCTCTCTTATAATTCATACTCTATTTTCCATAATAAAAATAAAAGAGAATCATTAAATGTGGATATGATTTTTTTGTTCAATATCTTGTTTTAATCAAAGTTGAGTTTAATTTGGTATTAATAATAATAATAATAATAAAAGGGATTCAGTCAGAGAAGTTATTTTCCCCAGGGACTTTCATTATAATTAAAGCTTAGTGAAACAGATCTTATTTAATTTAATTAATATTTCTTTTGAGAGAGAGAGATACGAACAGTAATATATTAAAATTATCATTCAGAGAGAAAATTATTAGCTATGAATAAAATATAATGTTGGTAAGGCGATGGGAGGGGGAGGAATTTAAAATAAAAAATCTGGTGTGACTGTCCCACCAGATTTTTTGTGTTGACATATATTTAGTTTCCGCCAATATATATATATAACATATATTTAACATTCACACTTTTTTCTCACTCACACTCACACACAGTCTTTTCGGCAACTTGGGCCATTTAAGACTTTAGACGATAACCGTTGTAAGTAATATATCTATTGGGGGTTCAGGCATTTCTATTTAAGCCATCTGGTATCCAAATGGCTTAAATAAAATCATCGGACTGCCTGGGGTCCGAACCCGCGACGTTTGGTATAGGAGGTAGGCACGCTACCTACTATACCAAGTCCGGAGGCGCCGATATATTATAATTTAAGATATAAAATTTATAAACAGAAAAATATTCATCACGAATGTGTTTATTAAAGATTTTGTGGTTTGAAATATTATTAGGAGAATTTTTAATTATAGACCACATTGTTGTATTAAATATTTATTAAAAATATATAAATACTGTACAACGTTTCAACTGCTTATTCTGCAGCCGTTTTCAAGTACTGTGCACTTGCTCAGTTAGTTCACTTGAGTCGGAGCAAGTGCACAATACTTGATAACGGCTGCAGAATAAGCAGTTGAAACGTTCTACAGTATTTATATATTTAATACAAAAAATGTGGTCTATAATTAAAAATTCTCCTAATAATAAAAATATTCATATTTTGTTACCATGGCAACCTTCTATCTTTCCTATAAAGTGAAGTATGAGTAAAGTGTGCTTCAAACAATTTTGAGAGCAAAACAAGAATATACATTTGAAAGAGAGCATCTGAGAAATAATTGATTTTTGAATTTTAATCAAAATCGTTAGAGCTAATTTTGAGAAAATCGAAAAAAAAAAAAATGAAAAAGTACATCAGTAAAGTACTAGTACTTTTTGGCCGATTTTGGTTAAAAGCTTAATTATATAACGAATTGTGGTTGATATATAAATTAGATTAATGAGATTTAAGAGAATGCAGCCAATAATAAATAAAAAGCATCTATTTGTTAACACTCTTTATTTAGGAACGTTTCGGCTATGATCAACAAATATTAAAAAATTACGTAGTTTGAATATCAGGCTGGGATGAGTAGAGTAAAGGGGTTGGAGACATGGGCGTACCCAACGAGGGGCAGGGGCGCTGCCCCCCCCTAGAAGCAACAAAAAAAAATTAAATGTTTATAAAGTGATGAAACGAAACAAAATTGGTGGTTGGCGACGGGGAATGATTCTTTTTGTTAGGACTCGAGGGTTTTTAGGCCTTTAATTCGCAGGCTTTACCCCTCTATATAAAAAATAGCTATGTCACAATCTGGACGACCATGATCTGCCCCCCCCCTGGACGACCATGATCTGACCATGCCCCCCCTAGATTTGATCCTGGGTACGCCCATGGTTGGAGAATAATAACCAGCAGATTTGGTGGAGCGATAAATCTACTGGTTATTATTCTCCAACCCCTTTAAATAATATAAAATATACTCTTGAAGGGCTGAAGTTGGCTTTTTTGATCACAGCCGAATCGTTCCTAAATAAAGAGTATTAACAAAATGGACGCTTTTTATTTATTATTGCCTGCATCCTCTTCATGTCATTAATCTAAAAGCTTATTTTCACGCCCTAGAGGGGGTGCCTAACTTAAATATAAAATTTCAACCTCCTAGCTCAATTCCTCCATGCTTTAAATTGAACACACACAGACAGACAGACAGACCATGTCGCAAAAACCACTTTTTTCGGATTCAGGGGACCCCAAAACATGTATATCCGTCAAAATCTTGACATGAATCCAATCCTTTCTCTCTTTATATATATAAACATATATAGAGGTAAGAGAAAGTAAAAAGCAAACGAATGGTGGGGTCGTGGGACCCCCGCCAGGAACGAAGTTCCTCACGACTTTCTTCAACTCCGAATATAATTTAATATTTAAAAAGAAATAAATAATTATTTTCTTTTTAAATAATATATAAAGTTAAATAGTATAGAAAGAACACTTTAAATAAAAAAAAAAAATTACTAAATTTAGATTCAAAGCTGTGAGTCAAAGAAAATAAAATTATTTCTCTTGGCCGAGTTTTGGTTAATTTAGATAAAAAAATATTCTATTAAAAAAATACTTTCTCTCTATATATAGGTAAGAGAAAGCAAAAAGGCCATTGATAAAGAAAATTTAAACTTTACCCTTCCTGAACAGAATCTACACTACTGGCTGCCCCTTGTAATTCTACCAATAATTAAACAGATCTTTGTATCGGTTGCCTAACTGGCAGGCGAACTAGAGATTCAGATAGAGATGATTTATTAACGACCAATTAATTAATTCCTACGTGATTTAATCATTATAATAGTTTTTTTGGTTTATAACATCGCAATGATTATTGACGCATCGCCTACCCCCCCCCCACTCCTGCCTATATCAAGATAAAGATTTCATAGAATATCCGATCTGATATTCGTTAAGTAGGATCACGGATGACATTTAGATTATCAAATGGAGAGTGAAGAGATGGCAAATTTAACCATAATGCCACGCGCCATTGGAGCGTGTAATTCAATCAATCGACTCTCTTCAAATATAATATTGATATGGGTTTATATATACTCTAGAGCAGTGGTTTACAAACTTTTTCTTATCACGCCTCCCTTAAAATATTTAATTGTATAACGCCTCTCCCTTTTTTTTTTATATAATATATACCAGGTATATATATAATAATACAAACACAAAAATTTTTATTGCAAAAAAATACAAACTATTATATTTTTGATTATTA
>JAKCPI010013374.1:0-36852 GCA_023213315.1 Euborellia annulipes | reverse complement strand
AAAGAGAAATTTTCATTAAATTTTGATTTTTTAACTAAATTTTTCGGTTTTTACTTGAGCCCTGAGGGCCCCGGGGCCTCAAAAAGAGAAATTTTCATTAAATTTTTTTTTTATAAATATATGGGGGCCTATGCCGGCTCGGGGCCTGGGGCGGACCGCCCCCCCGCCCCCCTCGGTACGCCACTGCACTTGAGATCCATTTTAAAAGAAATTCTAAATGATAATAGAATAAGTTGAGTTGCAAGTAGTTTGAGTAAAATATACACCAATTAATGAACTGAGGATGGTTCATAATAAATGGACCGAAACGTCTCCATCTGATTGGTAAAAGCATTCGGAGAATTTCCTTTCTTGGCTGCCTGGATTATTCATCCAGTATAGTAATTTAGGTTGCCTACCTTCCTAAAATTTATCAGGCTTTTGGAACTTAATTTTTTTTTTTATTTATTTAAGGTCTTTTTCGGCATCGGAGGCCATTTAGACCTCGTCTCTATTTATTTCAATTGGATTGGTAGGCAATTCAATTGAAATAAATTTTTGTCTATCATTTGATTAGTGGAATAATAAAAAATAGTAACTAAATTACTAATTGTCATATTAAAATATGTTTCTTTTTCCTTTTTTTCCAGATCATACGTTTTTCGAATGTCGCGGATTGGCGATCCTGGTCTTCTTTCTTGCTTGTCTCTGTCCCGGTCCAATGTCTTCCTGCTTCTTCGGGGTTTGGCCAATCAGAGTTCATCTGTTACCTCTAATTCTAAACGGAGTTTTCGATGGAACGCAAACGTTCAGTGCGTCGTCGAAGACCGAAAAAATGGACCTCGATAGCAAAGGAATATTTTCGGGCGTTGATTGCATTCATTTTTAGTAACGTCGGAGTCGCCGGCCTCGTCGTTTGCTATACAACCGCCGGGGCCTTCTTATTTATCGCCATTGAAGGTTTCACATTCACATTCACTTGAAGTAAAAAATTGAATTCGTTAGAATTACGAAAGAGAGGAATTAATATTGAATTAGTAAACCCTCATCGTAAGCAATTATTAAAATTAAATTAGAAAAATTTTTTATAATAAATCTGATCTTATCTTATACTATTAAACGAGCAATGCAGGGGCGTATATAGAAATTTTTCGGGGGGGGGGGGGGCCCGAACTGAAAATTTTTCTGCGGAAATTTTTTTTCACACGAAATTTTTTGCAGAAGATTTTTTCCTTTGCGGAACCAAAGTTTTCCATCCTGCGGAAAAATTTGTTGCGCTGATGTCTGTATATCCCTATATATGTATATGTGTTTCGGGATTTCCATTTTTTTAATTTCCATGGCTACTGAGTCCCCCTTCCTTAAGTAATATCTATAAAAATATTAATTAACATTATTAGTAGGCCTATAGAATTCAAACTAAATTATTGGCAATAATTTGATTGTGTTTTATCTTTTAGATTTCGAACTAAATATCAATTAATTAATTAAAAAACTGAAATAATAGAATAGTTTAATATGCAAAAATTAGTTTTGTTTAGAATGTTTTTGGAGCAAAATCGTTGGTTTCACTCTCAAGTAAATTCCGTTCTTTTTCGTTAATCACACAAAAAACAAATTAAAGATTCAGGACATCTATTTAAAATGTGAAAATGATTAATATTAATGTTTTCAGGTAAACAAAGTCGTGACGGAAATATTTACGTTGAAGAATTGCGTCAGAATCTTACGGATAAGATCTTCACATTGAGCTGTTGTAGCGATGCCATGTGGGATCAACAACTTTGGTTTAGCTCGGTTCAGCCATGGCTGCTAGAATATCAGAATGAGGTGAATATTATCTCCATTTATTTAAATCCTCATTTGCATCTAAATAATTATGTCGCCTATTTTTTTTAATATAATATAAAATTTTTTGGCCCTATAAGCCCCATAACCCTTGAGTCCAAAAAAATGCGTCCCACAAATTGGTCTGCTGTATGTGATGATTTAAGGCCTGAAGGAAATGAGCTACGAGATTGAAATTTTATATTTAAGTTAAGTCCGCTCTGGGTTGAACAAAATCGGCCAAAAGGTACTTTTACTTTAGTGAAGTATTTTTCAGTTTTTTTTTTCGATTTTCTCAAAATTCGGTATAACGATTTTTATTAAAATTCAAAAACCAATTATTTTTTAGATGCTCTTTAAAAAGTATATCAGTAAAATTTTTCTTGAATATTGTTTAAAGTACACTTTACTGATGTATTATTTCAGATTTTTCAAATTCATTTTCAGCCTCTTCCTTCCATAGAGCCTATGTTAAATCCCAATGGGGATTTGCATGTTAATTTTGATTCAAAAGAGGGCCCCCTTCGGAACTTTTTACACATTTAAAAAAATTTTTTCCAATTCTTTCGAAATTTTTTATATTTATTTAGGATGTATAAAATATCCAAATATGAAATTAAAATTTTGAAAAATAACCATAGTTTATTTCAAGCAGTCAACATTTAAAATACAATTGAAATAGGCCTACACAGAGTTTATGGATATTTTGAATCAATTTCACTTTTACTTTTTTTATTTACTTATGAAATGCAAGTGGTCAAGTTTGGAACTAAGGTGCTATGGGAAACTAAATATATCTCTACACAAAATAAGAGAAAGTAAAAATTTATGACGGCACAGTACACAACTTTCGATTACCGAAGGCAAGAGAAAGTCGTGTGCTGTGCGTTAAGTCACACCAGATTTTTTAGACATAATTTACCCCTTTTACTGAATGAAGTCTTCGGCTTCAATTTTTTCCTTTCCAAAAGCAATAAGAGCTACTCTATTTTTCTCTCAATTTTAGCTAAAAAGCTTAACTTAAGAAACTATACTCTAATTAAGAGCACTATTCCAATGTCCTGCCTCACTGGTGGAGTGAGTAGCTCTAGCATTTATTCAAAAATCAGGGCTGTGAATGTTGAATCACTTTTCACCTTCGTTACTCAATGCTAAAGTTTCTAAAGATAGAGTATAAATGATAAATATTTTTAGCCTCAACATTTGGAATTTGTCTTGTCTTTTGTCAGGTGGTTTCAGCGATTGGTGATGGATATGACGCGACACTTGATTTAGATGAAAAGGGCTGGACTTTTAGCGGCGCTTTTCTTTACTCGTTAACTGTGATCACTACAATAGGTAATGTAAAATATTTTCATTATTATCGGAGTTTTTAATTATAGACCACATTTTGTTATTAATTATTTATTAAAAATATAAATACTCTACAACGTTACGTCTGATAAATTCTTTTTATTGTACTTTAATATATTGGCGTTTAATTATTTATTTTCTATTAATTTGTTATTTTCTTGCAGGTTATGGAAATGTAGCACCTAAAACAATCTGGGGCAAATTATTGACGATTGTTTATGCAATGATCGGAATGCCTCTCTTCCTACTATACCTCTCAAATATTGGTGATCTCTTAGCCAGAGCCTTCAAATGGATGTATAGTCGATGTCGAGTTTGTCCAAAACCAAGAAAGCAAAGAGATGTAAATCATATTTTATTATTATTTTTTTTTGATTAATTATTATATTATCTAACTGCAAACTCTTTTATTAGGTAACTTCCAAGCAGATTGATGAAACCGGGGAATCTGATGAGGAAGATGACGAATCTGAAAGTGACGTTTACGATCCTAACACAGTGACAGTGCCTATAACGCTTTGTCTTGCTATAATGGTTGGGTGAGTTTTGCTCTATGCGACTTTCAAAGATAAATAAAATTGATACGGTAATATAATTTTAAACCCAGAAACTGGGATTAGTTTTTTTTGGATGGGGGGGGGGGGGTTGTTTTATTCATAAAAATAGATAATAATTTCATTTAATTTATTTTAAAAATTAAACCATAAAAAATTATAACATCAGAATCCAAAATATCTAGTGTAAGGCTGGCTCTACAAGAGGGGGGGGGGACTCCCCGTGTTAGAGGAGGTCCAGAAGACTCCCACCTTATATCCTCAGAGAAAGGAGACCAATTTTGAGGTCACCTATAAATGTATGGTGGATGTGGAGGTTCAGGATTTTGATTAATTCCCTCCCCACCCTTTCTCTTGTTTATATTCTTTGTGAATCAAATTTTCCATTTCATATAGGCATAAAATCTAGCCTAAGTTCACGTCATATTTACTTTTGTTACATTTCTGAGGTGAGGTTAGTAATTATTTTCTAGAGTATTTTTTTTTTTTTTTAGTCTTTTCGGCATCTTAGGCCATATAGATTTTAGACCAGGGGTGGCCAAACCAAATAATCTTGCGGGTCACTTTGAAAATGCATCATGACTCCGCGGGCCACATATAAAATTATATATTCCCATATTAGATTTAAACCCACTTTATACAATTTTTTGGGGTGAAAAAAAATGAAATAAATATTTTATAAAAGTGTGATGAATCTCTTGGGCCACAAAAATGTTCAAGGGGGCCGCTGGGTGGCTACTCTTGCTTTAGAAGATACCCAATGTATAAAATCGATATATATTGGGGTCCAGACATTTTATAGAGTTAAATCTTCACCAATTTTGCAGGATAAATAAAAAGCCAAGCAGCTATGTTTATTACTTTAATATATTCGAACCCATGGCGACGTTTCGGTCTACTATGCGCCCATCATGAAGACTAGGATTCGGCCAACAGAAAATGCTCTTATGTTGATAGAAATTTCATAAAATTAATAACGATCTACAAGTATATTATATTACATTCAGCGTCCAGAAAAGTCGATTAGAGGGTTTTCTGTTGACCCAACCCAAGGTTCTAAACTCAACCAAGCCATGAAGATGGTCGTATAGTCGATCGAAACGTCGCTGTGGGTTCTATAATAAAGAAATAAACATAGCTGCTTGGCCTTTTATTTATCCTGCTATATATTGATTCAGCTATTCACCTCGATTACATACAATTATTTTTTTTTTTTTAATTTTCAGGTATATTTGTGGCGGAGCCTGTCTTTTTGAGCTTTGGGAAAATTGGAGTTTCTTAGACGCCAGTTATTTTTGTTTTATTTCACTTTCCACAATCGGCTTTGGAGACATTGTTCCTGGTGATGAGATTACATCTAAAGATACAATTGAATGGACTTTTATTTTTTGCGCCATGTATCTTCTTTTAGGTAAAAAATATTTTTATTTGTGAGCTCACTAATAATATGTGAGATCTCAATTTATTTTACCGTCACACCTGAAATCTAATGCTGATTTTTTATTTGTGATTTTTAAGGAATGGCCTTGATAGCGATGTGCTTCAATTTAATGCAAGAGGAAGTGGTTGCAAAACTGCATCGATGCGGAGCATTCATTAAACGCTGTTGCGGTACTCAAAGATAATTATTATTCAATTAAAACTCTTTTTTTATATTATCCAAGTTAATTATTATTGATATATTTAGGATGGAGAATTTTTAAAAAGAAAACAAACTGATATTTCAAAAATTCATTCTTATTCTGTATGAAGCCGTTTAAATCAATCCCACTTAAAAGGAATGAAAACATTTCTTGAACAACACCCCCCCCCCCCTAAGGATCTACCTTAATAGGTATAAATTTTAATATAAAATCCGGACTTTTCTCAATATCAAATTATCTGTCCACTTTTTCAATTCTTTCAAAATATTTGTATCCTTATATTTAATATAATTTAGGCATGTTTTGGAATGTTATTAACTGGCAAGTTGGAAGTTGTTTATTTAAGTTTTAAGTTTACAAATATGTGAATGTTTAGACCATCCAAAGAGAGGCTTATTTATTTGAAGACTGATTTCTATATTAATTTTCATTATTTATTAAGTTAATTAATTAGTCTTTTTATCGTTCGTATGTTTAAATATTTAAACTTATACAATTTTCAGAAATGAGAAGGCCTCTTATGGAATTTTTTATTTATATATAACTCATGACTCCCCCCCTCTTCCATTGGTTCTTTATTATACTTTATATTTTATGAATAAAATATTTTCTCATCTATAGCTTGAAGGTAATAAAATACTAAAAGTACAAAGTAAAGTAAACAAATCATACTAATTTAGCACTTAAAGAAAACAATTACCGCCAAATTTACATATTGTACTTTTGAGGACAAAGGTTTAATTAAATTCATTCATCATATAGCAAATCATATAGCTACTTTTAACCCTTATAAATAATAATATTTTTCATTTTCGTATCATATATTATGATTTTTATTCCATATATAAAATAGTATTAAGGAAGATGATATCAGTAAGTTTTCTTGTTTGAAACCTCCACCATTTGTTATGTTGTCAAAATATAAATAAATAAATAAAGACATTTTATAATAAGTTCTTAAATATTATATTTATTCTAGATTATTAATTTTTCTAGAGAGTATTTTCGCCAGGGCCGATCCTGATAATCGTCAAGCATGCAACAACCTTTCCAAGATCCATGCCATCCTTTATCTATAGTTAATAATATAAATATTATTTATTTTATATATTTTGTGGGTGATGGTTTATTGTTATTCTAGGGAAATGGATATTAGAATGGTGAGGCCCTCGGGGCATGGCGTAGAGGTTAGCGTGCTAACCTCATATACCAAACGTCGCGGGTTCGGACCCCAGGCAGTCCGATGATTTTATTTAAGCCACTTGGATACCAAATGGCTTAAATAAGAATGCCTGGACCCCAAATAAATATAATTATTTATACAACGGTTATCGTCAAAGTTTTAAATGGCCTAAGTTGCCGAAAAGACTGTGTGAATGTGTGTGTGAATGAGAAAAAAAAGTGTGAATGTTAAAAAAAAAAAAAAAAAAAAAGAATGGTGATTGTTGAAAAACAATTAATGGAAATTCTTGCCCCGGGCAGATTAGGGGGCAAATTCTCCAATTAAGGGGACAATTGCTTCCCTTCCATGCGTAGTAAAATTAAAATCTTTAATTTATTATGAAATGGAAAATTATTTGTCCTGAAAGTTAATTAAATTTGAGTTAAATTACTAACATTGATTTATTTTATAAGTTATTTGGATTGTTATATTTTAATAGAGAAACTGAATATTTCGCCACACCTACATTTTCAATTGTTAAAAAATATTCCATAAAATATTTTCTTATTATTTTTACTTTTAATAAGAATCAAATAAAAATCAGACAGGAAATGCCTTGAGAAAAGGAGATGGAACAAATAATACAATTCGCTGCGATCTATTAGACGATATATGTACTAAAAATTATTGAGAAACTAAATTTATAGAGGTTAAAATATAGCGTGCTGCGATCTATTAGACGATATATGTACTAAAAATTATTGAGAAACTAAATTTATAGGGGTTAAAATATAGCGTGCTGCGATCTATTAGACGATATATGTACTAAAAATTATTGAGAAACTAAATTTATAGGGATTAAAATATAGCGTGCTGCGATCTATTAGACTATATATGTACTAAAAATTATTGAGAAACTAAATTTATAGGGATTAAAATATAGCGTGCTGCGATCTATTAGACTATATATGTACTAAAAATTATTGAGAAACTAAATTTATAGGGATTAAAATATAGCGTGCTGCGATCTATTAGACGATATATGTACTATTTATAATGAGTTCGGATATGTTCGGTGAATTTCGGAAATATTCGGACATGCGGCGACCGTTGTATCATGTTAAAAGGACGGATAAATTCTAAGATGAATTAGTATCTCACCGGCTGCCGGTGAGTGAATATATGTGGAATCTATGTCAGTTTATTAACTATTATTTATCATTTTAAAAATTCTTAGATTTAATAGGGAACAGGCAAATTAATGTGAATACATGCAATTATTTATCGTTTTAAATAAATTATTGAGTAATAACTAATATATAATATATACGATAATGTAATTAAGATTATGCTGCCATCTTTGAGCCAAAACAAGAATTAAAACGCTTCGGGAAACATCGGGTATTTTCGGCTGAGCGGCGACGATAGCTTCGTGTAATAAAATTATTATATAAGAAAGGTGCATATATAGGGCGGGTGGGTGGGATGATGACCGTCGAAGAGTCAACATCCACTCCATACATTACATGCACCCCCAATAATCCAATTCCGCATTAAGCTTCAACAATTCATTTAAAATAGCAAATAATTGCTTGTATTCATAATAATTAGCCTGTCCCCTATTAAATCTAAGAATTTTTAAAATGATAAATAATAGATAATAAACTGACATAGATTCCACATATATTCACTCACCGGCAGCCGGTGAGATACTAATTTATCTCAGAATTTATCCGTCCTTTATAACATGATACAACGGTCGCCGCATGTCCGAATATTTCCGAAATTCACCGAACATATCCGAACTCATTATAAATAGTTTTTAGTTCGTATATCGTCTAATAGATCGCAGCACGCTATATTTTAACCCCTATAAATTTAGTTTCTCAATAATTTTTAGTACATATATCGTCTAATAGATCGCAGCACGCTATATTTTAACCCCTATAAATTTAGTTTCTCAATAATTTTTAGTACATATATCGTCTAATAGATCGCAGCACGCTATATTTTAACCCCTATAAATTTAGTTTCTCAATAATTTTTAGTACATATATCGTCTAATAGATCGCAGCACGCTATATTTTAACCCCTATAAATTTAGTTTCTCAATAATTTTTAGTACATATATCGTCTAATAGATCGCAGCACGCTATATTTTAACCCCTATAAATTTAGTTTCTCAATAATTTTTAGTACATATATCGTCTAATAGATCGCAGCACGCTATATTTTAACCCCTATAAATTTAGTTTCTCAATAATTTTTAGTACATATATCGTCTAATAGATCGCAGCACGCTATATTTTACTCTCTACAAATTTAGTTTCTCAATAATTTATTCCCTGAGCCGGTGAGTGTAATTACTTTGTTTTATATATTTATATAAAATATTTTTTATATAATGGCAATGTTTGATAAGATAGATAATTGGAGAAGAAAAAGATGTTTATTATGAAAAAAAAAATGTAATTATTTAAAACAAAATATATTTTATTCGTTTAAAAAAAAAAGTAACACACAACATACAAAAGGCATTGCTTATTTTATGAAATTTCTAAATATTTAAAATTTATATAATTTTTTAGAAATGGCATAAAATAAGCTTAGTAAAACATTAGATTTAAACAATTATTAATGGGTAAAAATTTACAATAAATATAAAGAACTCAAAACCTGCATTTATATATATTTCATCAACCTAATATAAAATATTTTTATATTATGGTAATGTTTGATGAAATAGATAACTGGTGAACAAAAAGATGTAAATTATGAATAAAAAAAATATTATTTTAAACAATCAGCCACCTCAGCCGAAGATTGTCGAATGTTCCCGAAGCTTTAGTTCTTATAATTGTCGATAGGCTGCACGACCATCGGATATAGTTCTTTTAGCTGTTAGTATGCGGCGCCACTGTCCAAATTTCATGCTTTATAAACTTACTAGCCACGCCGCGCCTAGGAAGGCTTTCTTGAAAGAGAGGAAGAAGAAAAAAGCATATTAATTAAATTAAATTACTGTAATAGAATTTATTCTACTATTTAAGGTGCGTCTCGAAGTGCTAAATTTGAGAGTTTCCAGCGGCCACAATTTTGAAAAGCTATCGACCACAAATTTTTTTTTTAATTAAAGCTAATTAAAATATCTACAGCTTATAGAAGCGCTTTTTTGATTTTAGAATTTTTTTTTAGATTAATCAAATTAAATAAAAGATATATTTAAAAAATTCGCTATACATATCCTAAAGATAATTAAATTAGAAATCATTATGTTAAAAAATAATTAATTTTTTGCCTTTAATTAATTAGCTGGAATCTTTCAAATGAAATGGAATAAAACGCTTGTTTCCCTATGGGGAGAACTAACGCCATCTCTTGCCGGCTAGAGTAACCAACTTCTCATTCGGCTTTTAACGATTTTTCGAGATGCACACCTTAATTTAATATCAATATTTAGTTATTTCTAATTATAAAAAATATAAATACCTCCCCCTACCGTCCCCTATTTTTTAATATATCTTTTCCTTTCAGAACATAAGGACTTAAATTGCAGAAAAAAAAAAAACATATTAATCTTCGTTCTTATTTGTGCGTGTGCAAAACTGAAATTTTATATTTAAGTTAGTTAGTCAAGGTGCTATGGGAAACAAAATAAAGGGAAAGTGAATGATTATAAAAAGACATATGCATGTATAATAGTAGTAATTAATCTGTGGTGTAATTGATCTTGAAATCTGTACTTAATTTAGAAAATATAATATTTTTTTAATGTATTTTGACTATAAGACTATATATAAACAAGTTTAATTAATTGTTAATATTTATATAATGATAATTATTAATATTTTTAATTAATAATATATATATATATATATATATATATATATATTTCCATTCTTCTTCATACTTTTTAATTTTATTTTTATTTAATAAATTTGTATTAAAAATATGGTCTTTGTAACAGGAGTTAACAGGAGAATAGAATAGTAAAGGAGTATGTTGGCGCAAAAAAAAAAATAACCTCCTCTCTGTTTTTGATCTCCGGGTCCTTTAGAAATTTATTGTATAAATTAAGACGATATCTCGATAGGCTGATTAGTGCTGCGATCCTGTGGAGACTCTTAGAATTATAAGTATAATTTTTAAAGTTTCCACAAGAGTGCAGCACAAATCAGACATTTTATCAATTATAAAGATTTTCTTTCTATATAAAATATAATTTGAATTTATATGATAAATTACCAAAGAATACCCGGAGATCAAAAACAGAGAGGAGGTTATTTTTTTTGGCGCCAACACACTCCTTTACTATTCTATTCTCCTGTTAACTCCTGTTATAAAAATATATTTTTTATACAAATAAATTTATTAAAAAATAAAATTAAAACGTATGAAGAATAAAAAATATATTAATAATTACATTCCTTGATTGATTATATTAATAAATACATTTGTTATCGTCAAAAACATTTTTTTTTTCTAAATTAAATACAAGATTTCAAAGTTATTAATTATTCCACGTTTTACTAATATAATACTGAAAAACGAAATTCGTAGCGCTATATATTTTCTAAAATAAAAGTAAGTTTTAAGGTAATTTGGCCCAGAATAAATATTTAACTAAGAAATATTGGTTTTACATTTGAGAAAGAAAAATGGAACCTCTCAAAATCAGCACCTCGAGAAAAACGGTAAATTTTCAGAAATTTTTTTAATAGTTTACAAGGCATTATTTCCAAATATTTCGAAATTCACTGAAGAAGGGGTGCCGATAAGTCTCTAAAATATTTGGAAATATTATATTGCTTTGTAAACTAATAAAAAATTGCTGAAGAAAATTTACAGTTTTTCTTTCTCAAATAGTAGATTTCTGGAAAATATAAAAATTTAAATTTACCCCAGTGTAATATAATAATTTGGTATATTTGGTATATTTTACATATAATATATATGATAGGGCGATATAAGACAAGTGTTGTGTAAATTCATCAACAATAGATGTTCTCCAGGGTGAGAAATCTTTGCAATAGATTTATTAATGTTATAAAATAAAAGGGAATTAAAATAATTAAACAAAATAAAGTTAATTATTATGAATTAATATCTTTTTCTTTCGGCATTCAATCTGTAAAAATTTTGAATTAATAATATGTAAACAATACTATAAAAAATTGTTTGTACTTGATATTAAGAGTATTAATTATAGAAATTAAATACATTTTTAAATAAACTTTTTTCCTTCAAAACAATTAACGGTAATATTTGAGGACGTTTTAGGGAATTTAATTATTTGAGTTGGTATTGGCAAAGACAAGGGGTTGGTTTAAAATCGATCCTTGAAACATTAGCGAACTCTTTTAGTCAAAAAGCGAAGCTTCCTTTCCCTCTATCGATATCTCTTTTCCCTTCCTCTGGGCAAAAGTGTGTGCGTTTGTGTGTGTGTGTGCGTGTGTGTGTGTGCAAAGTGAGGGAGGTCACGGGGGATCCAATGGCCAGACCTCAACCAAATTTTAACTCCTATTTTCCAAATCCACCCCAACAATAAACATAACAATAAATAAACAAATAGGAAATAAAACATATGCACTTATCACTCATACCTGAACAGAAGAAACAAATCCACGTTAACTTGATAAATTTATTTGTTTTTGTTTATAGTTTTAATATATTTTGTGAAGAAGAGGTGGAATAAAGAAAATAAATGGGCATTATGGTATTTTTCTCAATCAAGAATTACAAGATATACTTTGAAAGGTATGTATGAATAATCCATCTGTTTTATTATTTATTATAAACTTTTTTTTTTTCTCAATATATTTATTTTATGCAAATTAAAATAATAAAATTTTATCTAACGATTCATTTCCATGCGAGTTAATTATTTATAACCGACCTAAATAAAAGGGAATAATTCAATTAAACTACAAAAAACATTCTACAAAAAATAATTTAAAATACCGAAGAAGTAGAATTATGAAAAAAAAAAAAAAAAATTAAGTTAGATATTGAAAATTTTTAATTATTTTGTTTTTGAAAATGCTCCTCTCATATTCATATGCTTATTTATAAAAAAAATGAGTGAAAAATTTGTTATAGAATTTAGAAATTAAAAAAAAAAAAAAACGAAAAGATGATTTGGATACCAATTTTTTCGAGAAAATGTGCCTGGGTAATTTGTACCGTAAATTTATTCGTTAAAAAGCCTATATGGTCTCAAATTCAGAAGACTTAAAAAAATTATTGGATTAACATTTGTAATTTTTTTTTTTTTTTTTTTAGTACCCTATATTTAAATAATTTGTATACCAAATGATATAAATGTGCCGGAACCCGAATATATCCTATTTAAAAATGATTTGAATACCCTTTCTATTTTATAATCGCCTTAATAATTTTTAGATTTATAAATTGAGTCTAATTTAAAATGTAATTTCAAAAGATTATAAAGTACAATCTTATTAGACCTTAGTATATTAGAGGTGTAAGTTAGTGGGTCTAAAGGTTGATTTAGTATAAGGTACCCCTCTTGCGCCCCTTAGAGGAAAGAGAGGACATCCTTAGTTCTCAAATCACTCTATTAATTTAAGCCCAGTTAGATATTTTTCTTTGTATTGAATATTTGAGACATGTTTGGAAAAGATAAAAGTCTCAAAGTGACTACATAGTACAATGTGAACGTTTATGTATTATTTTTTATGCTCAGGAAGCAGCTATAAAGCAAATTAAAGTATCTATCTAGTGAGAAAATATCATTTCAACTAAATGTTAGATGGTGGGCGAGAGTCTGGTGTGCTGGTGTTAGTGGAAAGCACATCAAAGTCCAGGCTGGAGATCCCGGGTTAGATTTTTAAACATTGCCCTCGGGCTTGGTGTAATTGGTAGCGTGTCTTCCTACTATACAGAACGAGACGTTCGGACTCCAGGCGGTCCGATGATTTTATTTATGCCATTTGGATACCAAAAAACTTAAATAGTAAATAGAAAGGCCTGGACCTAGGGCGAAAGGAGTAATTACCCCCCCCCCCCCCGAGATTTAAAGAAATACTTTTTTTTCGGAAAAAAATTTATTTTTAGTGTAAAATTTTAAAAATTAATAGTTAAAAATTTGATTTGTATTTATATTCTGGCAAACAAGTACAGAATGCGCCTTTAAATTACCGAAAGTAAGAAAAAATTGTGTGCTGTGCGACCAGTCACACCAAATTACCCTCCCCCCCCGAGAAACACCTCTGGATCCGCCACTGGCCTGGACCCCCAATATAAAGTCTTAAATGGCCTAAGTTGCCGAAAAGAGTGTGTGAGTGTGAATAAGAAAAAAGTTTCTAAAACAAATTGAAATGATTCCGATTATTGCCGAAAGAGAGAATCGTGAAAAGTTGTTTGCCTCTGAGGTAGGCAACCCGCGGAACGCCAAGTCATTCTGGGCAGCCTGCACAACATTTTTAAAACTAAACATATATAAAATGATGATTATAAGGCGGTTCAAGTTTTTAAAAAACTTTTTTTAGCGTCTTAAAGTAATTTTAGTAAGGAATAGACTGTTATAAATAATTTATTTAAAAACGCCTTCATCACCGTTAAATATGAACGTAAAAGTAACATATTTATGGAAAAGAAAAACAATTTTTGCTGTTTACTGAAAAAATGGTTTGACGGATTTATCCGGTTTTGAGACTAGACGACTCATATTGCCCATTTACTAAAAAAAATCTTATTAGGCCTATATAAAATAAAATACAGACCACAGATGAACATCATGTAGTCTTAATTGCTAAATCGCATTAGTAGGCTGATTATTCGGCCATGTCCAGGAAAATATATTTTATATACATATAAGACTCATTCTACAGTGGTTCCTCGAGATACGAGTGCCCCAACATACGAGTTATTTGAGATACGAGCTTTCGAGCGAAGTTTTTTTTGACATAAGAGCGAAATTTGAGTTACGAGCTTGGCATTTTAAGAGATTTAAGCTTTGTGGGATTTTATTCATCGTTGGGTGGCAAATCAGAAAAATAATTTAAGAAAATTTTAAAAGAAAATTAGCCTATTATAAAGCAATGTCGCCAAGGCTTCCTGGAGGATCAATCCCCCCCCCCTCCTCCTGGAATAAATCGCAGCGTAAAGTGTACTTGAACTATATTCACGTAAATAGGCTACTTTTTAAAGAGTATCTAAAAAATAAATGTTTTTTGAATTTTAATCAAAATCCTTAGAGCGAATTTTGAGAAATCGAGTAAAAACAAATACATCACTAAAGTACTAGTACACTTTGGCCGATGTGGTTGAAATTTCTTGAAATACTTGCGACATAGGTACTAGGCTTAAGTATAAAATTTGAGTACCGAGAGTTTTTTCGTTTTTGGGTAATTCCCATTAACCCACATTTTTTGATATTTCACTTGAAATTAATTTAATTTATTGTGAAAAAATTTTAAATTTCAAGAAGATCGATTCCAGTTAAAATATCAAAACATAATATTTATGTAAATTTCTCTGAAAGAGATTTTATTGCTTTTAAATGCCTGTTTTATTGCTTTTCTTGAAATTGCCATTAAAAGGAGGCGATTCCCTTTTAGCTCGAATTTGACGTCATTTTCACAATCATTTGAATGAATTTCAACTGAAATATCAAAAAATGTGGATTGAATTAAATAACTCAATAACTTACTAAATTTTATACTTAAGCTAAGTAAACATGTTGCAAACATGGACAGGTATTTCTTTTCAATCGACCAAATAGTAGTACTAGTACTTTTGTACGTAGTACGTTTGTAAATGGCCGTAAGGATGATCAATTTAATTATAAGAATCGTCGGCCAAAAAATAAATACTTTTGCTTATTATTATAAAAATTGCATTCATGGAATGCTCAGCTACTTTGTCATATTGGATGGGAGGGGGGGGGCACTCCGAGTACAAATTGGAGGATCCGTGGTTCGACTCCCGGCGGCACACCCTTATTTTTTCGGGTATATGAATTAATAAATATTTAATTGTATAAATCATAGTTTATTTCAAGCAGTCAACATTTAAAAGGCCCTCGGGCTTGGTGTATTTGGTTGCGCGCCTGCCTTCTATACCAAGGGTAGCGGGTTCGGATCCCAGGCAGTCCAATGATTTTATTTAAGCCATTTGGATACCAAATGGTTTAAATAAGAATGTCTGGACCCCAAATATTTATATTCATTATTGATGCACTTTTTCAGTTTTTTTTTATTTTCTCAAACAATTCAAAAATCAATTATTTTTTACATGCTCTTTAAAATGTATATTCTCATTTTGCCATTTAAATCTTCTGAAGACCACTTTACTCTTGTACTTCATAGGATAAGATTATGATTGCTATGGTAACAAAATATAAATATTTTCCCATACTTATAAATTTTACATCTTGAAATTCAAATGTACCGTACTGTCGGAAACTAAATATATGTCGACACAAAAAATCTGGTGTGACAAGCACAGAACACAACTTTCGATTACCGAAGGTAAGAGAAAGTTGTGTGCTGTGCGACCAGTCACACCAGATTTTTTACACAAAAGTCTCTAAAAAAAGAATGTAAATTCAAAGCTTCACCGTCCAGATACATTATCAGGGGATTTTTCTGTGTATAATATTCCTTCCTTGAAGAATTATTTCTATTATAATTTTCCTTACTCCTTAAAATTCTCATTTTATATCCAGACTCTCCTTCCCAGCAACGTACCGTAAATGTCACACAAATTTAACCTTCATCATTTTTATGGTTATGGAGATTACATAAAAAAAAAAGTTGTCAACAGCGGTGATATGTTTAAAACAACAAAGTTTGATATAAAAGTATCAAACGAATGTATTTTAATCTTACACTTGGCCGGGAACATATTCTGCAAAGTCCTAATTTAAACTTTTTGAATATTAATTAATTGAATAAAAATAATGAGAGGGCCCTCATTAAGGGCTCCGCCCTAACTATACTCACTTTTAAACGAATAAAAACATTTGCTTTCTGTCCGGAATTAATGAAATTTCTCAAAGAAGATTTGCATTTTGTTCCATTAATCATATTAGTTGAAAAATAGAACTTAAATGGAGTAAGAAATTGTTAATATACAAGATATATAGAATCCAACTACTAATAGAACGAATGAATTGGACTCGCGGAACTGTCTGTCTAGGAAATGCCTTTAATTAAATTCCTTAAGAAGCCATACATTACGTTACATTCTCTCTCTCCCTCTGAGTCTCATTAATTTACCTAAATATAAAATATTCCACTATTCGCCTTATAAACACCGAGAATAGTTTTGACATTTTCTTTCGTATTAATTAATTCTATTTTCTTTCCAAATGGAGTTACGTATTTTTATTTTTTAGTAATTACCGAGTAAGGAAATTTGCATAGGTAATTTTGTGAGAGGAAAGGGTTAAAAATCAAATTATTATTTTAACCGAGCCAGGAAGTTTACGTTGATAAAATTCGCTATAAACAGTGGATAAAAAAGTATTAAATAATAGGGAATTATTATGGCTGGTGTAGTATAAAAGACGCAACAAATCTGGAGTGACTGGTCGCACAGAACACAACTTTCAGTTAACGAAAGATTTTTTGTGTTGACAAATATTTATTATTAAGAGAATTTTTAATTATAGTCCACATTTTGTATATTAATCACAGTTCACTTGAGTCGGAGCAAGTGCACAGTACTTGACAACGGCTGTAGAATAATCAGTCGAAACGTTGTAGAGTGGGGGGGGGAAAAAATTTTTTTTTATTTTTTTTAATTTTTTTTCGGGGGGGGGGGGGGGGGGTGTAGGTGTTTTTTTTTTTTTTTTTTTTTTTTTTTTTTTTTTTTTTTTTTTATTTTTTGGGGGGGGGGGGGGGGGGGGGGCCCCCCCGCGACGCCCATGTGTACAGTATTTATATTTTTAATAAATAATTAATAACAAAATGTGGACTATAATTAAAAATTCCATAATAATAATAATTCAAACCACAAAAGCTTCGGGATAGATAAATATTTAGTTTTCGATACTATTGGACATTTGAATTAAAGATATAAAATTTATAAACAGAGCATTATTCATATTTTAAGAAATTACATATACAATATTTAAGATAGTGACATCCTTCTCCATCATATGAAGTACAAAAATAAAGTGAAATTATACATTTTAAAGAGGAACTAAAAAATAATTAATTTATGAATTTTAATCAAAATCGTTCGAGCGAATTTTAAAAAAACTGAAAAAATACATCAGTAAAATACTAGTATTTTTTGGCCGATTTTGTTCAAAAGTTTCGTGTTTCGTCTCAGGGGCATACCTAAAATAAATCTAAAATTTCAAACTCATAACTCCTTCGCTCTTGAGATATTTTGTTCACAGAGGGACAGACCATTTTGCGAGACCCACTATTTGAACTCTGGGGACCTCAAAATGTGTATTTCCTAATAAAAGTGTAAAATGGCTGTTATTTATTAATCTTAAGGAAATGGATTTGTAGCCAGGAGAATAAAAAACTATTTTAGTTTCTTTTGGTCGACGTTTCGGACGCCAATCGCGTCCTTCTTCGGGACCAAAGATTGTTAAAAAGCACACATGGATTTTGATGTGGCATGTATAAAATATTTGAACAATATTGACAATGGCATCCTTTTGTGTAAGAGAAGAGAGGAGAGTGTATTTCCATCAAAATATCGACATCGAATTTTTGACATGAAAACAATACTTTCTCTCTCTCTCTCTCTCTCTCTCTCTCTCACATACAAATTCACATGCATATAGGTATACTGGTAGGCAACGGCAGATCCAGAGGAGTTTCTCGAGGTGGGGTGGGGGTTAATCTGGTGTGACTGGTCGCACAGCACCCTATTTTTTCTTAATTTCGGTAATTTAAAGGCACATTCTGTACTTGTTTACCAGAATATATATACAAATCAAATTTTGAAGTATTAATTTTTAAAATCTTTTATTCTTTCCTTGGCTGACTCCATTCCAATATTAATAGTTAACACTCACAGCTAGTACAGAAAAAATTTATAACTAATGTTTTGAATATAGGTCCCGAGAAAATAAGCGGTATGCAACTGAAACGTCGACTAAAAATTTCATTTTCATGTTTCATATCACTTAAAAATTTCTAAAGAGAAATTGCCCTCTCTATCAAAAAAATAATTTCAAGAATTCCAAAATGAGAGAGAAAAAATTTGTACCAAAAATAAATTAGCAATCTCTTTAATAGATAATTAGGTGAGGTAGGCTACATGAAAAGCCAAAATCGGCAACATAATATAAAATTCAGTATTCTTCTAGTTGCTCTAATTATCAATTAAAAGCTAGCGAATCCTTTCTTGATACACGTAATAGAGAGTGAAGGAAGAGAGGGAAGGGACATGGTTCAAAGGAATGTCCCCCGCCCTAACAAAATGCCGATATGACACGCTCTTAGTCATTGTTCAAATTCCAAAATAAAATTTTATTTATTTTATAAAACAAAGCTAAAATTCCAGAGCCACTCTATTTTTCCAAGCGGCTACATTCACCCAAACCCCGATCGCTAGCTATGACATTGAAAATGATTTCATTAAATTCTTATAAATAACGTGGGTGGCCGGCAAGATTATTTGGGTTGGTCAACCCTCTATTAAATAAAGTATTTCTTAATTTGAAAATAAATAAAAATTCAAGATTCCACCTGCCAAAAAGTTTGTGAAAGATAAAAGTTTAAATTATAATTTAATAATTTTGTTACTTCCCCGTCTCTTTCTTTACGCCTTTGAAGATAGAAGAATAATCTTGTCTCAATCAACTTTATGAACAACTTTCAAAAAATTTAATAATAAAATAATATTATGAAAATATATGGTTTCATGCATAGGGAGGGGGTGTCTACGATGAGAGGTCGGGAGAAAGAAAATGAACCGTCTTATATTCTCTCTAAACTCTCTCTGTCAGAAATTTTTTTTTTAGATTTCTTTCATAAACTTGAAAAATAAAGAAAGCAGTGAAATTGAATGTAGTCAAAAGCTTCTCTTGCTCAATATAGAGACCAATCTAGCCGCAAATCAACAAAGATGCAATTCCTTGAGAGGAATTCCAAAGAAAAGAGAAGAGATGCATTTGCATCGGCCCCCTTGAGATATGCACTAACAAGTCGACTTCCTTTTCTATTTAAATATTAATTTTATTATTTCCACTTTAAATAAACAAGTCGAAATATATTCCCCTTTCAAAATATTGCAATAGTTTAAATAAAAATTCCAAAATTAAATTTAGCTTTAAGATAATCAAAAATTGGTAAATTATTAAAAAAAAAGGATTTTTGGTTTATAGTTAGGAAATAATATATATGTTAGAGGCCAAACTAGTTTATCCTAACGCCCTTAGAATAAATTAGTTTGCCCAGTTTATCAGAACGCACTCACTTTTCAGTACTTTACTTTTTCAATTTGTTGCAACATAAATATTTAAAGTTTAAAATTTAATTTATTAAATTTTGTTATTTAGAAAAAAAAATATACATGCTACAGATCAAACTATTTTTTAAGACAAACTAGTTTATCCTAACGCACTTAGAATAAACTATCATAACGCACTTAGGATAAACTAGTTTGTCTTAAAAAAAAAAAAAAGTTTGGCCTGACTTCCCTTTCGAGGCCGAAAATTCCCTAAAGTTTTAATTTTTATCTACTGCGATGGACCGCAACAGACTTCGGGACAAACTAATTTATCCTAAAAAATAGTTTGACTTGCAGCATGTATATTTTTCTGAATAACAAAATTTTAATAAATTATATTTTAAAACTTTAAATATGTTCCAACAAATTGAAAAAGTAAAGTCTAAAAGTTAAATTTCAATCAAATTAAAATGAGGACTTTTAAAGGATAAATAAAATCAAAGGGTGGAAAAAAAACTCCTATAAAAAAAGGAACAAATAATTGAATTTAATAAAATCCGGATCTCCGAATATATATTATATTTTTGAAGGTGTGGTTTAGAAAATTCACCATTTGAATAACGTATCAACTCAATTTATTTAAAGAATTTTCGTATGTAATTTAAAATTTAGAATAGAAAATCTACAGGAGAGGATAATGTGAATTTAATCTGGATGAAGGTAATTGAGGAAAGGAGGGGAGCTTTAGGTATTTTAAAGAAGGATTAGACGCATCTCTCAGTCTTAGAGGATTTTGTGTATAATCGCAATTAAGGGAGATAGGATCCCCCCCCCCCCCCCGTATTTATTTAAAAAAAAATTAGAGTTTTTTTTGTGTTTGAAATTAGATCAGTGTGGGAATGAGCGGGAAGGAGGATGCATTCATTGCGATGTTGTTTTGCCTACTATGTTTGTTAGCTAACAATAACTAAATCAAAAGTGGGAGGTCAGTCCGCCATTACACCTACTAGTAATGACTACCTAAACTATGCTTAACTAAAGTAAGTAAACTCTCCATAGACTTAAACTCCTTAAATTATCTAAGGAATATTTACAAGAACAACAAAATATTTGGGGAGGAATTCATTTGGTAGAAAGGGAAGCTAAGGCATCCTCATCCCAAATCCTCAGTTTTATTTTTATTTTTTATATGAAATATAAAAGTTTGGGGTTCAATTGGGGATTAAAGGACAGTTTTCTCCCCTCCCCCATCAAAAAGTTGAATTGGAAACACAGAACGAATTACTTATTAAGTTTATATCATGTTCCAAAGCAAA
Organism: Euborellia annulipes; assembly: GCA_023213315.1. Lineage (NCBI taxonomy): Eukaryota > Metazoa > Arthropoda > Insecta > Dermaptera > Anisolabididae > Euborellia > Euborellia annulipes. The sequence continues at coordinate 15,632 of JAKCPI010013374.1, read as the reverse complement.
TGATCATTCTTTTTGCGTTTTCAAAATAGAACAAATTGACGATTAATCCCCCTATAGCAGTGATTCTTAACCACTCTTGTGTACCGCCAAAGAAATGTATATAGCTCTTGGTGGTCGCCCACAATGAGTGAAAGTTGAATAAAAATTGAAAAAAATAAATATTAGGCATATACTGTATAAATCAGGGGTTCCCAAACTTTTTCAGTTCACGGCACCCCTAAGATATGAGAATTTTTCCGTGGCGCCCCAAGTCAAATATCAGGGTAAACATTATGTTTTTAATAATTTTTCTTCATTTCAAATAGGCTTTGATATATCTATATCAGTTATGTTTGCAATTTTATTTAATAAATAATTAAAACTCCTGACTTTAATTTTTCGACTAATAGCGAAAAATTAATTTAATATTTTGTATAGGAAAATTTTCACGACGCCCCAGGAGAACAGCCGCGGCGCGCAGTTTGGGAAACAGTGGTATAAATTGATGAAATGGCTAATGAGACAATTTTTCAGCAGTTGGCACTGACAACGGAGGCGTTCTTGCGGAGAACGATGTTAACGGAGGGCGCGTGCGCCGCGACGGGCGCTTTGGCCCATTCTGCCCTCAATTATTCAGATTATAATAACACACTGACGAAGCCAGCCATTGTTGCAAATGCTAATCCAGGTAAGTAATATTTTACTAAAAAATTATTTTAATAGGAAGAATAATAATAATGAAATTTTTTTTTAGGAATATCTATGTCCCCAGGAAGCTCTAGTAGCTCAAATGAGAAGCGATGCTGTCAACCCACGGCACCACTCATTACAAGTTTAGGAGTGTGTCTCTTGGTAATCGGTTATATCACCTTGGGAGCGTTTGTTTTTATGGCCCTTGAAGGCGGCGGAGGTGCTCTTGAAGATCAAGACACGAGTATCATCTCTAAAGGAGACCAACACACAAATAGTCCAAGAACTGGAAAAGTATTCAATTTCCAAGTTTTTTTTTTTTATTAATAGAACAATACTTCATAAAAATTCCTCTTTTCAGTTACTTGTTGATAATACTGTCGAGAAACTCTGGTCGATTACTGAAGACTTGAATATTCTTTATAAAGACAATTGGACTCGGCTGGCAAGTCAAGAAGTATTGAAATTCCAAGAGCAAGTTCTCGCAACACTTCATTCAAGAGAACAGCAACAACATTATCTCGATGACATAAGCGGCTCAGATTGGTCATTTGCAACAGCTTTTTTATATTCTTTAACTCTCATCACAACAATTGGTAAGTAATTATTAACACTATAAAACTTTTCGTGCCTGAGGTCTGGGTTTGCTTCCCGTCCCACGCGAAAAAAATTTATTTCAATTTAATTTGAAATAAATAGGGATGGGGTCTAAAACCGAAAGACCTTAAAACAAATAAAAAAAAACAACTAATAACAATCCGACACTGGAGAAGGGCTAGCATAAGCTTGCCAATTAATCAGCACCGCTCTACAAATTCATGATTATTTTATACTAAAACTGTAGATCTCTATCAACTTCCGGTAGGCGTATTTGCTCCAAAAGTTGATACAGATCTACAATTTTAGTGTAAGAAATATTTGCCAAATTTCACTGACTGCTTCCCTTTTTGAGTAATCGTCTCACACACGCATATACAGACAGACATAATTCTTTGAACTCAGGGGTCAAATCATCAAAATCTTTGAATTTTTTGGGGATTACAATATTTTCTCTGAGAAAGTAAAAATGTACCTCAAACCTCCTAAACATGACTCTTCCAAAATACCAGCAAACAATATTTATAAATCGCACTCAGTGGGAACGAACATTTTGTAACAGTTTTTTCGAGGGAGAAACTTCATAACTCCTCAAAATCGTCGCGATTTTCTGGATCGAACCTTGTGTGACTTTCTGCTTTCCAAAAGAACAATATCCTACCTAAACGATTGAATAAATTTAGAAATGTTTAATGTCTAAATGGGGCCTCAAGTTTAAAAAAGACAAAAAAAAAAACCTAAAAAAATTAATTAAATATCTTTACAAGATAAATACTATTATTAAATTTAATATGTGCTAATTATAGAAAAAGTATGAATATATTAATATTAATTTCAATTATAAGGAGAATAAAAAGAATTTTAAGATGAAAATATTTAAATTTTTCGTGTCTCATTATTGGCTCCAAATTATACGAATTAAGGGATAAAATTAGGAAATGAGAGGCCCATCCATCTTTTTTTGAAAAAATTATAAATGCAAATTTATTTATTTATTAATAGGCCTAATAAAAAATTATATTTTATGTAATGTTGAAAAATTGAAATTTTGGTTGCGAGTCAATAAATAGAATTTTTAGCCAATTTCGGGAATTATGGAGGACATTGATTGATAGAGACCGATTTATATATCTAGGCCCATAACAGTTTTGCCCCATCTCTCCACTCCAGTTTTCTAGCAATAAAATTTTTGTATAAATATTTTTTTTTAATAGGAATCTAATAAGGGGTATTAGGTTTCTAAATTTTGCATTATACCCGTATTTGTTAGAATAACAAGCAAATTTATATTTAATGAATCAAATAAACTTTTTCTATTAGCTATTAATATATTATAAAGAATGTTTTTCTTTGTTTTAGGTTACGGCGGCACTGGTCCAAAAACGGCTTGGGGTAAAGCAGTTACAGTATTTTACGCACTTTTGGGCATTCCTTTAACTCTGGTCTATTTGTCAACATTGGGAGAGACTCTCGCTGCGAATTTTCGCCGATGCTACTGGCTCCTTTGTGTCCGGGCTAAAACAGACGACGATAGGAAATTTAGTGCACAGATTGATTATAGTCAACGAAGACGGATCCCAGGATTCGTATGCCTATTATTAATACTCTTTTATATACTCTTCGGATCTGTTTTGTTGAACCTGATCGGAAACTGGAGTCTCCTTGATGGCGCCTATTTCTCTTTCACTAGTTTGGCAACCATCGGTGTTTCAGCTATTGCATCCGACAACGAGCTTATCATATTCATCTGCTCTGGATATATCCTAATCGGTATGGCTTTGATTGCCATGTCATTCAGCCTTGCACAAGATAATCTTGTCTATGTGGTTAAACATGTGACCACGTTAAAAACTTCACCGGAGACATCAAACTCCGGCGGTGTGGGAGGCACAGCAACATCGGCCAAACAGCGTGAAATTCTCGATTCAATGGAGGACATCGCATTAACTTTAGCCGTTTCTTGACGCAACCCTCAATCGCAACAAACGAAGCGGAGAAAATTTGAGAAAAACGAACCTCCGCCATCGACAACAGCTGCGTCAACAACGATGGAATATTTTGTGCCAAGGAGTTTAAGTGAATTTAATTTAAATAAACAATCACAGTCGTCACAACAGAGTTTACAGGCGCCAACCACCCCATTGAGACATAACAAAATGGTGACTTTCGAAGATGAAAGACCGCCACCACCGCCGCCGCCAGATGCAACGGCAAACAATGCAGCCAAGCCTAAGAATGAAAATCTAGAAGACGTTTTTATGTGATAATACTTCAAATAATATCGTTAGAAAATAATTGCATTATTATTATTATTATTATTATGTAATATTATGAATACAGATATTGATAATAAAATCAATTTAACAAAATTAAAAAACGAGCCGGATAACAAAAGGGTAAGTAAGCATGATCTAAGAGTCATCCTTACTCAGAAGAAAGTTTTTTTATTTATACCAAAAGATACTCAAATGATTTAAATAGTTTTTTATCCCAGGGTTCTGAATACACTCTCTCAGCTTTTGAAGTTAACAAAATTAAAAACCCTTAAAGCTAAGTCGTATGGGTTCGGATCTCAGGCAGTCTGATGAAATTTATTTAAATCACTTGTCTGTCAATTGATATAAATAAATGTGTTAATTTTAACTTTTTGGCGATGTTTTTTTTTTATCTATAAACTCAAGATGAAGATTTAAATTTACAAAACCAATGTGATGTGGCTATGTACTTGATTAGGAAGGAGCCGCCAAAGAATTAATAAAAAAAAATATTTAATTGTCGACATTTCGGTCGCTAGTCGCGACCTTCGCCAGGATCTAAGATAATTTGAAAATTGAATAATATCACAGAAATGAGAAAATATAATTTGTTAACACATTGTAAAAAATACATTTTCTCAAATCGGAAATATTATAGATATAATTTATAAATAAGGGCTGGTTTCTTCATTCACTGTCAAGTAACTGGCTCTTGATTAAGCGACTTGGCTTTGTAATTGAAGAAACTTCAATACTAAATCTTATTATAAAATATGTCGTACTATCTCATCATTTTATTATTAAAAAAAAATAGAAATATTTGATACGAGGATGCGGCATAAGGGCAGCCAAGGCGAAAAATAAAATAAAAGTCTATTTTTTGTCGATCTTTCGAGTGCCGATCGCACTCTTCATCAGGACAAAAATTATGTCAGGTTGTCAGGTTATTTGACATGGCAGTATAGCAACGTTTTAACCAATTTATATTTTCTTGAAGACTCTCTTTACTGTTTCGAGGTCGAAACAGTAAAGAGAAACGAAAAGAACCTCGAAACAGTAAAGAGAGTCTTCAAGAAAATATAAATTGGTTAAAACGTTGCTATACTGCCATGTCAAATAACCTGACAACCTGACATAATTTTGTCCTGATGAAGAGTGCGATCGGCACTCGAAACGTCGACAAAAAATAGACTTTTATTTTATTTTTCGCCTTGGCTGCCCTTATATCCGTATCATAATATCCAGCCATCAAGAAACAACTAGAAATGTTTGTTTTAATTTCCTTTTGATTCTATTTATTTTAATAATAAAACGTGGGTTTCTTCATTTTAAGATTTAGCCGCTTAACCAGCTTCTTAACCATGACTGAAGAAACCGGCTCTAATTACAATGTTCATAGGTCCTGAAAAAGATCGAGATCGAAGCGTCGAGAGTTAAAAAATTAAATAATTTTTTTATTTTATATACATCCTGGCTTATTCCCATTCATTCATGAGTCGCACTATCTATGTATTAATATAAATATTTTGTATAATACTGAAATTAAAATTAAAATTCAATTAATAGAAAACATTAGAAAATTTAATTGACTTGATAAATGAGATTAAAAATTAAATAGCCTGATTATTTATTTGATTCTTCATCTATTATTATTTCTTTGGATATTAAAACTAAACCCCGCATAAAAGCTAGAATTTGAAAAAAAAAAAAAAAAAAAACTAAAAGTGATTTGAATAAACGATAATAATATTTTTCTCTTTTTTGCAGAGGAATATATTATTCCCTTCGCCAAAAATTGGACGGTTGAAAAAGTGTATGGACAAGAAATTTGCGATCCTTTTTTTAATATTTAATTTTCTAATAATTAAAGAGACAAACAAAGAAGTATAAAAGTGAACAATTTTTACAAAAAATTATATTTAGAATGTAATTAGAAAATGAAAGTCATTATCAAATGCAAAATACACTTAAAATAAAAAGACATTCTAAATTTTCCTATATATAATAAAAAAATATGTATATATAAATATAAAAAAAATGTAATGTGTATGATGCATTTCCAAGAGATTATTAAAACAATTATCCATGTTAAATTTTCCCTTCTATAGTACGCCTCTTTAGTTTTTACGTCACAAATCATGAGGATGCTTCCGGATTTTTAAACCTATCATTTATACTTCTTTATTTATTAATATTTATATTGAATTTTTTTCATAAAACTTTCTAGATAAAATATATCTATGTTCAGAGCATTTAAAAAATAGGAAGTAACTATAGAAATTTAATCTTAATTTGATAAATTATAATATCAATGTCATAATTTTCTATTTAAAAAAAAAATTAATATTTAATAAAAATATGACGTAATATTAAAGAGGTGAATAATATTCCTAATTTTATTTATTTCCTTTATAATGAAGTTTATTTAAAATTGTCAATTTAAAAGAAAAGGCTTTTGCCCGATTGGCTCTAGTTTTAGAGATATATAGAGAATAAAATTTTCATAAATTATTATTATGAATTTTCAAGATTTTAATTTATTAAGGCGTCACCCCTTAAAAATATTCATAGTTTTTTTTTTAACACTCACTTTTTTCTCTTTCACACTCACACTCACACAGTCTTTTCGGCAACTCAGGCCATATAAGACTTTTGACGATAACCATTATTTGAATATATATTTATTTGGGGTCCAGGCATTCTTATTTAAGCCATTTGGTATCCAAATGGCTTAAATAAAATCATCGGACTGCCTGGGTCCGAACCCGCAACCATTGGTAAACAAGACAGGCGTGATGCACATAGAAATATTCAAGTTTCAGCCCAATCGGATTTCATTTAGACGTTCCTCAAACGACTTAAGAAAAATAGAATTCTTTCAGTTTTTTTTTAACTTTGGACACCCCTAATGCAATTTTTCTGATCCCTGAATGTAAAAAAACATATTTTTACGATATTCTATAGTTCTTTGGCTTTCCAAAAATTATTCATCCGTAAAAATCTGTTAATAATTAACGAAATTATAAACAAAAGAGTCTGGTGAAAAAAAAACACTTTGGCTGCCTATCTTTTAGGCGCTTTGCTCTCTCTGACAGTAGAATTCATAGGAATAAACTTATAACTATTTTGTTCATAATTTCGTAATTACTTAATAGATTTTCACGAATGAATGATTTTTGGAAAGCTAAAGAACTATAGAATACCGTAAAAATATGTTTTTTGCATTCAGGGATCAGAAAAATTGTATTAAGGATATCCAAAGTAAAAAAAAAAAAGTTAAAAAATTTGATTTTTTTAACTTTTAGCCGTATGTTGCCCTCCGCTTGGGCTAAAACTTAAAATTAATATGTTTTATAACTATCTGCATATTTTTAAGGGGTGTCAGCTTGAAAAATTTAAGTAAATGAGCCGCTTTAGAGCACATTTTCTATTAAAATTTAATTTTCTCTATAGCTCTAAAAGTAGACGTGACAGGGGATTTTTGGAATCAGCGCTACCCATATACTCAGGAATAGCGTCAAATACCCGGGTAACAAAAAAATGGTCTTTTTGTTTCCCTGTGTAATTAATAAAGTTTTTTTTTTTAATTTGGAATTTGCAGGTGCCCATTTTTTATTCGAGATAGGAGAGGCGATCAAAGCTGTTTAAAAATTTACTGTATTTGCAATACTTTTCCTATTGCTTAAAGGAAATTAAGAAAAAAATTGTAAATTTATAAGTCAGTTTACAGCCCGTAAAAAATGCCAAAGAATGAATCTCGATAGCAAGAAATCAAAAAACAAAAGACGAGGAATAAGAAGGGATAATATGCAATCAAGCAGAGAATTAAATTAGCGAATAACTGATTGAACAATTCATCATTTAGGAATAATCTTCTTATCCGTATTGGGAAATCATAATCTCTCGATGAAGAGGTAAGTTAAAATTAAAATTGAAATTATTCAACCAATCACAATCTCTCCTTTAAAGTTAGCATTCTGAAATGAGTAAATGATAATTTGAAAGAAAAAGAGAAACAAAATAATAAGAGTCCAAAAATATTATGAATGACACTCTAAGATCCAAGAAAATAAATAAAGTTCATAAAAAAAATAAGCCTACATATTGTTTAATGATAAGACTTTTGATTTTATAAAATTTTCAAATTGTAAAAAATAGAATAATGACCATTCCTGAATAATTAAATCAAACAAATTGGGATTGAAATTTATAAATGTAAGCTTTTTTTTTGGGGGGGGGGGGCGAGGTTTGTCAGATCAAGGCAAAATTGTGTTTTAGCTGCTTAATTAGTAATTGCTTTGATGAGTTATTATTTAATAAGAAACCATCAAACCGGCATTGACTTTGAGCAAAGAGGAATTTAACACAATTAAATTGAGATTGGATTGGTTCCCAAAGAAGATTCTCACCCAACTCCTTTTTAATTGTGAAATAAAACATTAATAATAATTAATAATTTTCATTTAATTGAAAAATAAATTTAATAGAAGAAAAGAATTTCAAGATTTATATCTTTATCTATGACTAAAAATTTCTTAATTATCAAACCAAGAATTCAAATTTTCTTTCTATAATTCAGAGCCTGTAGTCTAACAAATCTTTTTCAGGGGGCTCGGATGTTCAAAGGGATCAAATTGTAATTCTTCCTCCTCACTACCAAATGATTATTAAATTTTAAAGAATATAAAATATATTAAAGTCTAATCAGTAAAGAGCTCTCTTTAGCCGATTTCATTGAAATTCCTCGAGACGTGAGTGATATGGCTACCAAGAGCGGATCCAGAAGAGTTTCTCCGGGGGGAGGGGGGTGATCTGGTGTGACTGGTCGCACAGCGTACAATTTTTTCTTATTTTCGGTAATTTAAAGGTACATTCTGTACTTGTTTACCAGAATATAAATACAAATCAAATTTTGAAGTAGTTATTTTTAAAATTTTATATTAAAAGTAAAATATAATTACAAAAAAGTTTTTTTCTGATATCTTGGGAGGGGGTAATTACCCTCTTTACCCTCGCCCCCTTGTATCCGCCCTTGATGGCGATACTTAGCTTAAGTATAAAATTTAAGTATCGAGAGTTTTTCGTTTTTGAGTTTTTTAGTTAACCCAAATTTTTTGATATTTCACTTGAAATTTATTAAATTTCTCGATACTCAAATTTTATACTTAAGTTAGCCAATGAATACGTGAAAGAGACTACTTTTTCTTTCTCCTGAGGAATGCTCTCTCTCCCTGGCTGGCCACTAAAATTTTACTCTTAATTATTAAAAAAACAAAAAACAAAATAATTACAGACTCCGAGTTGAGATAAATAAGACATGATTAAGAAGATAATTGAGAGATCGATGAGTTGACATAGTTAGAAGGGTTGAGATATTCAATACAATGACGCAAAATGTCATATTTGGTAACTAATTAATCCTAATCGGGAGTGACAGTCTCGAGGATTACATTTACATTAAATTTTGTGTAGATGAAGTAGGAGCTCCGGAGAGAGTAGTTCAGATTGGAACAGTACTCCTTGCATGGAATCTCCTTTTCACTTCATGACTGACTTGGGATTTTTTCTATTCCTCGGGGGGACAAGGGTGCGTCACCTTTTGATATTTATAGGTCACTGATCCTTTTTAAGCCTAAGCCTAGATGATATGATCACGATTTAATATATATTTATTAAATGACTATTTGCTCAGTCCTCCTTCGGCGGGCCTCGGATTTAGCATTAATCTTTCAATTCTTTCTTGGGGATTCCCTTAAAGCCAGCTTATTATTAATTTTAATTAAGATAATTAAATTTTATGAATTTTTAGAATTTTTCAGTTTTCGACACTTTTAAAATATTTTTCCGAAAAAAATCCTAGCCCTAAACTACTCATAATATTCACTACAAATCCTTCAACCAGTCAAATTAAGATTTTACCCGGAAATTTGTGGAATATTTATGATTCTTCCATTCTATAATTTTTGGTTAATCCAATTTCGTTTCTTACAAAATTTTATACCAAATTAAAATAAAAATTGCAATAAAAAATCTCGGTTTTTTGTTTGTAACTCGAAAACTATCAACTATTCGTAAATAATCTCTATTCAAAATGAAGTGCTTATAAGTACCCTGCCCTCAGAGAAAATAGACAAAAAAATTTAAATAACCAGAGTTCTAATAGAGAAATAAATAACATAAATTTTAAATTATATTTTTTTCAATTAAGAAAAAATTATTATATCAGGGGTTCCCAACAAAATCTTTTCACGGAACCCTTAAATTAAAATTGTAGAATAGAAGACCATATTGCATTTATTCTCCAACCCCATTAATAGTAATTTATTTTTATAGATAAATTTAGAGTCATAATAAGATTAAAATAAATTTTTGCGCCTCTCTGCGGACACCCATGAGCTTCAGTTTATGACAATTCTGGCTTGCAAAAATTAGTTCTAGTTTAGCTGGAAGTTAGGCCAAATGACCATCTCTCTAGTTAATTTTTTGCTCTAAAGTAGGTCCCACATTTACTTAGGAATTAGCCAATGAACATAAGGTAGGATTATTAATAAATAATCGAAAAAATGCCTTATTGTGTTGGATTTGGAGAAAAAAACAATTTTTAATTAATTAAAATGTAAAAATATGTTTTTGTTTTTCATCATTAAAAGTAATAATAAAGCAGCTGAATGAAGAGGATCCGCATGAGCACACAGATGGGGTGGGGGACTCCGGAAATGAGGGTCCTAAATTAATCAAGGCTGTACATATTAAGAGAAACGACTTGTATTAATTGAGAGAAGACAACTATTAAGCGTTTTTTTTTTGTTTCAAAAATTTTCAAAAACTTATTTGTAAAAAAACTAGACGGAAAATAAAATACTTAAATAAAGGCTGGGAGGGGAGGGGGAGGGGGGGGATTTATCTAATCAGAAATATGATTATTTGAATTCTATTGTATTTATAAGTGAAGATTTCTTTCATTCATAACTGATTGATTAAACGCCATGTTGGTGATTAAAAAATAAAATAATCTGCTTGTTTCAAACTGTTGCAAATTTCTCTAGTGACAAATCTATAATAGGTAGTATGTAAAGTTTTTTTGTCTGCTGTTTTTTTTTTTTCTAGAAATTTTCAAGCATTTCACATTCATATTGTACCTTTGTTAATAAATTTGACACACATTTTTTTTATCAAGATAATTAATTATACATTACATAACACCTCTTAAATTGAATATTCTGAGGAAGAACAAGTTTACTCTTCGAACGGGATATTTTTATTTATTGCATTCCCTTTGATAAACACTACAGTCAAAGATATTATATTTTTATCTAATTACAAATTGTTATCACTAAGCGGGAGGGAAAAGATATCTCCCTTTAAAGAGAAGTCAAGTAAAGAGATGCCGAATGAAAGAAAATGTCGAGTGTTCATGATATGCAGATGATTGTCACTTGTTCTTGACTCTTAAACTTTAGTCAGATATTTTGAAATCGGCAGTCATGATAACTATAATTATTTTTATACTAAGTACTGTTATAAGATTAAGAGGAACAAATGATGTGAATTATTATTTTAAAATAATTTTAGGGTGATCGAGGAGCAGTAGCGTCATTTCAACTTTTCTTGGGGGAAGAGGGAGGGGGCATATTTATTTTTCCTTAAAATCAACTTACAAATAGGTATCTCAAATTTGACCAAAAGATATTTAATTAAATTAATTTTTTACATAGATATTTTTTATGTAGAATAGTATAAAAAAGTTCAGAGCCCTTAAGGGGGGGTGGGGGGCTACCCTGACGTCTCTATCGAGGGGACTTTGTAACACACTGTAATATAGTTGGGGCAAAATTTTACAACAGCTGGAGGAGGTTCGGAAAAAAATTTGAGTTAACAATGAGCAAAACAAAAATTTGTACAACAATTAAATTAATTTGTTTCATATTTCATAATTTTTATTGCGTCTACATCCCCCCTCCCTTTTTTTTGGGTACTTTACTACTCTTTTTCAAGCATAAGTTTGATGGCTGATTAAAGCGCACTGATGCCGAGGTTAGGTTGGAGATTCCGGGTTCGATGCTTGGGAGATGTCGCACATTGGCAAAAATAAATAATTTTTAAGTTCACTAACAAGTTCGATTATATTATTATATCTCGAGAATTACTAACGTAATTTACTTTATATGAATTAAACAAGATGGGAGATAATGTATCTTTGACGTGTTTTGATATTTAAGAAATTTAAAAATTAGGTTTTTTCCAAAACTCATGGGACAAACCAACCCTCGGATTAACAAATTAGGATTATCCTTTTAGTTTTATTGCTGTGCAAAAGATGGCAGTCGGGTTGCTGGCTGGAATTCCATCGACCGTCCTTCCAAAGACCAATCTATAGACATATAAAGTGAGAGTAGAGTTGGGAGTGCGTTGTATCCGTATTAAGCTGGGGGCCCCCACCCGGCCAACAAACAAGTGAGCAAACGACAGCCGACAGTCAGCAGTCAGTCAGTCTGCGATACAAACGATACAAGCAAGCAAGTCAGTTAGTCAGTCAGTCACGAGTCAAGCATCCCTCCGGTCGCGAGTGCAACTCACAAACATCTTGCTATCATGTTCGATTAGGTGCCGATGCCAGCCTAAACAACTCAGCCAATTCTCAAGCCAACGTGAGTCGAAAGTCAATTTAATTCTATTACATACACAATCAATAACAAATAAAATCAGTTATCAAAGTGTATCCTGTCAATTGCGTTTGCGACATCCCTTATGAAATATACAATCAACTAAAAATTTAATTGAGAAATTTTATTTAATTATTATTTTCTTTAGATTGAGATTTAATATTCTTTATTAACAATTTAAAATTTAATTTATTAATTTATTCAATTTTATTATTCATTACTTGTGGAAAAAAAATAAGCCGCCGATTTTTTTATGACATTTTTGAAGGTATTTTTTATTGAAAAATATTCTCTTATCTTAGAAACGAAACAAGGATTTTTATCAGGGCAGGTCCGAAAATTTTTAGATATAAATATAATTTTTTATCAAAGTGTTTGAATTTACGACAATCGAAAATTTATAATATTCTCCAACAAAAAATAAGATCGGATCATCAGAGATCAAAGCTTTTAATAAACGATTTAAAAAATTTAAGATTTTTTTTCTATAATCTTTTGATTAATTTTTAATGAAAATTTTGATTATTTCATCAAACTTAATTTTAAATTCAAATTTTTTATTTGTTTTTTAAATTAAGATAATTTACAAATATTTTTCAATCCAAAATAAAATTTGAATAAATTTAGAATTTTAATTCGTTTTTTAAATTATATAAATGGACTATCATTAGTTTGTCAGTATCAGTTTGTCCTCATTTAAATCCGATAATCATAAAAATTTCAATTAGTAAAATTAAAAAAATACAAATAAAAAATAGTAGGAATGTTATAGGAAAGCGTTTCCCAAACTTTTCTGAACGTGGCCCGATACGAAATTTTAAAATTTTTCGAAACCCATCTTACGATAAAAAAAAAGATTTATTTACAAAAAATTTTATTTTTAATAAAAAATCAAGTTATTTGTTTGTTTATTTAATATACAAAAATTGCAGAAAATTTTTTTGTATGTTTACAATTTTTTTTCGCTACCCGGCAAAATTTTTCTACGACCCGGTGCCGGGTCGCGACCCACACTGAGAAACGCTGCTATAGAATAAAGTGAATGGTAAGTAAATATTTCAATAAGGTAGTAAGGGAGCAGCTAGTGGTACAAGAGTAAAGTGGTCTTCAGAAGATTTCAATGGCGAACTGAGAATATCCATTTTAGAGAGCATCTAAAAAATAATTGATTTTTGAATTTTAAAAAAAATCGTTGAAGCGAATTTGAGAAAATCGAAAAAAACTGAAAAAGTGCATCAGTAAAGTAAAGTACTAGTACTCTTTGGTCGATTTTGTTCAAAAGCTTCGTGTCACGTCCCACCTAACTTAAATATAAAATTTCAACTTCCTAACTCTTTTTGTTCTTAAAATATTTTTTTCACAGACAGACCATGTCGCGAAAACGACTTTTTTGGATTCAGGGGACCGCAAAACGCTTATATCCATCAAAATCTCAACATCGAATTTTTGATATGAATCTAATACTTTCTCTATAAATATCAGCATATATATATAGATATATTAGCATATATAGTGGGCAGTGGCGTACCGAGGGGGGGGGGGCGAGGGGGGCGGTCCGCCCCAGGCCCCGAGCCGGCATAGGCCCCCATATATTTATAAAAAAAAAATTTTAATGAAAATTTCCCTTTGAAAGGCCCCGGGGCCCTCAGGGCTCAAGTAAGAATGGGAAAATTTAGATAAAAAAAAAGAAAATTTAATAAAAATTTCCTTTTGAGAGGCCCTGGGGCACTCAGGGCTCAAGTAAAAATGGGAAAATTTAGATAAAAAAAAGAAAATTTAATAAAAATTTCCCTTTGAGAGGCCCTGGGGCCCTCAGGGCTCAAGTAAAAACAAAATTTAATGAAAATTTCTCTTTGAGAGGCCCCGTGGCCCTTGGGGCTTAAGTAAAAACAAAATTTAATAAAAATTTCCCTTTGAGAGGCCCCGGGGCCCTCAGGGCTCAAGTAAAAATAAAATTTAATGAAAATTTCTCTTTGAGAGGCCCCGGGGCCCTTGGGGATCAGGGATATACGGTATTTTAAAAATATTTTTGTGTATGGAGGAGAGGGATATTTAAAGATGAGCACCCCCCCCCAAAAAAAAAAAAATTCAATATAAGGCCCCCTCTTCTATTGCCGCCCCAGGCCCCCAACTGCCTCGTTACGCCTCTGATAGTGGGAAGAGAAAGTAAAAATTTTAATGTAATTTTTGTCTTAAAAAAATATATATTTCTTTTTGTGGGAGGGGTGAATTTTCAAATGAGTTTGTTATATGGACCCTGTTATGCAATGGTGTGTCAAAGACCAAAAATTCAAAATTGAGTTAAGCACGGAATATTGTTTCAAATGCTATAATTAATAGTATTTTTTTTGAAATATGTCCTAAAAAAATTTATATTTAATGTTACTTGCACAATTGACAAGAAAAATTATATATAATCCAATGAAAACAAAAAACTTTAATGTTGATTTTCTCAAAACTCGATGTTTGGTCTTTGACACATCATTGCATAACAGGGTCCATATTGTGGACGTTTTTTCCTTTTATGGGCCCTCGTGGATATGGGAGGGGAATTAAACGTCACCTCTCGCACTTATTTGGAGGTAGGAATAAGCGGAGAGGAATTTAAGGAAATAAAATTTGGAAATAAATGTTGAAAGAAAAAGAAATTGTAAATAAATAAAATCTGCTTCGCAATGAATTCCCGCAGAACGCGGGAACGCTGATTTAAATAAGAAGGGAGAGTCACTCAGGGGTCTTAAGGAGAGGAATCTGCTCGCGCTGATAGGAACGCCTGGCGGAATATGTTATTAGCTCAAGGAAGGGGTTAAAATACTCCACGGCTAAAGAAATTAAAATAACTTCTGGAAAATAAATTTAGACAAAATTTGTAACAATGAATAACTGCTGAAAGAAAAAAAATGAGGAAGAAAAAAATAATTAAGAAATAAAAAATTGAATTTAAAATAAAAAGAAGAATTTAATAACAAATGGAAAAGATTCAAACAAAAAAATTTATAAAGAATTTCCTTCAGATAATTTTCCTTTACAGGAGTTGGCTAAACAATATGAAATAAATATTAATTTAATTTTACAGATTTTAATAGTACTATGAAACTGATATGAATTTTTATTTACTAAACGTTCCTAATTGTTTTAAGAATTCATGAATTCAATTTAAATAAAAAAAAGATTTAACGATACCAGTGAAGAAGTCTGAATGGAATCGAGAGCTCTCGTAATGTACACACACACGGGGATTCAGGGGGTTGATTGTCGATGTAGCTTCGGTGGACTTCAGGTTCGGTCAGGGTGCTCCTCGTATTTGTATCAGTTCAGGAGGCAGGAGCGATGACGGCATATTCATTCCAGATTTCGGAACACAGGATTCTTTCCCAGGGTTCCTCAAGGAGCCCGGGGACAGCGGGCCGAGGCCCTTGGCCACACACCAGCGTCTACTCGGTCGAAG
>JAKCPI010013373.1:0-13081 GCA_023213315.1 Euborellia annulipes | reverse complement strand
GATACCAGGCGCAGAGAAATCTTGGATGCGTGACCCTGAGAAATTCTCTTGTGCAACGTCCCCTGTGGTGTGACTGACCGCACAGCACACAACTTTCCTTGACTTTTGGTAAAAGAAAGTTGTGCACTGTGCTTGTCAAATCAGATTTTTTGTGTCTACATATATGCTATTTAGTTTCTTTTTCTATTCAAATCATGTCACTCACTCCTCAAGATGGAATCGAATAAAAAGTGACATTTTTATTATTCCTTTGATTGCATTGACAGACAGACATTTTATTAGATTTTAAGCAGCAGCTAGTTTGTTTTGATCTTATCGCATCGTTTTGTTTTATTCATTAATTGGTTTTGTTTTTCTAACTCACGATATTCTCCCTGATTTTTTGAGTTTTTTTTTTTATCTCAGTTGCATGCAAAAGAAATAAATTATTTTTAATATAACTCTACAAGCTTTTAAATTTATTAGTGATGTAGACATCGATTGACGTTAACTTTTATTACTTTTTCTTACTTATATATGTCGTAGACAGATCGTGAAATTAGACAGTTCATGAACTGTCTAGACATTTCATGAACTGCAGCCAGATCGTGTAATGGTCAAACAGTTACATGATCTGGCTAAAAATTTTAGACAGTTCATGAAATGCAATTGGGCCTTAGACAGATCGTGTAATGCTCGAGAATTACATGAAATGTCTAAATTTTTTAGGCAGTTCATGAACTGCCTAACAGCAGTTTTGCCGATCGTGTACTGTTTGTAATTTAATGCAATAAATCTAAAAAAAAAAATTTTATTTTTTTCGAAAATCAAAAAAAGGGCTTCTATAAGTTGTAGACATTTTAAATAGCTTTAATTTCAAAAAAATTGAGGTAGATAGCTTCAAATTTGTGGCCGCAATCTCCCAAAATTAGAACCCCGAGACGCGCACCTTAACTCAAGATTTACAAAGTGAGGAAGATTTGGAAAATTTAGTAATCGATAATAATAATAATATTGAAAAAAATTGACTTTTTTCGAGATCTTTATTTGCTTTACAAACAGTACACGATCGGCAAAACTGCTGTTAGGCAGTTCATGAACTGCCTAAAAAATTTAGACATTTCATGTAATTCTCGAGCATTACACGATCTGTCTAAGGCCCAATTGCATTTCATGAACTGTCTAAAATTTTTAGCCAGATCATGAAACTGTTTGACCATTACACGATCTGGCTGCAGTTCATGAAATGTCTAGACAGTTCATGAACTGTCTAATTTCACGATCTGTCTACGACATATATATGTTAATATATATAGAAAGTATTGGATTCATGTAAAAAAATTCAATTTCGAGATTTTGATGGATATACACGTTTTGACGTCCCCTGAATCCAAAAAAGTAGTTTTCGCGACATGGTCTGTCTGAGAACAAAAATATCTCAAGAACGAAAAGAGCTAGGAAGTTGAAATTTTATATTTAAGTTAGGCACCCTCCTGCCACGTGACATGAAGCTTTAGAACAAAATCGACCAAAAAGACTGAGGTACTTTTTCAGTTGTTTTTTTTTTTTTTCAATTTTCTCAAAATTCGCTCCAAAGATTTTGATTAAAAATTCAAAAATCAATTTATTTTTTAGATGCTCTTTAAAATATATATTCTCATTTAGGGAGGTCGGGAGCCTTCCACACACAGCAGCAAGAAAAAAAAAAAAAAACGTTATATCCTGTCACCGACGTTTCGAGCGGGCTAGTAGCACTCAGCTTCAGGGCCTATAGTAACAAACTTTATTTGGTCAATTGATTCAAAACGCATTATCATATGAAATTTCTTAATGACTACTTACACGCAGAATTGTCAAAAATAAGTATAGGTGGTGTGATCCAGTATATTAATGTTTATGTATGATATTAATATACTGTTCCACACCACCAACAATTTTGCTTGTAAGTAGTCATTAAGAAATTTCATGTGATAATGTGTTTTATATCAATTAACCAAATAAAGTTTGTTACTATAAGCCCTGAAGATGAGTGCGACTAGCGCTCGAAACGTCGGCGACAGGATATAACGCTTTTTTATTTTTTACTTGGCTGCTGTGTGCCGGGAAGGCTCCCGTCCTCTCCTAATTGAATATCTACAGCTATCAAACTCAACCTGAAGCACACTTTACTCTTGTACTTCATAGGAAAGATAGAAGAAATGGATGTCATGGTAACAAAATATAAATATTTTTCCATGTTTATAAATTTCACATCTTGAATTCAAATGTACCCTAAAGTCCAGGAAACTAAATACGGTATATCTAGACACAAAAAACTGTGGTGTGATAAGCACAGGACCCAACTCTCGATTTCCGAAGCTAAGAGGACATTGTGTGCTGTGCGACCAGTCACGCCAGATTTATTTACATTATTTTGATTCTAAAAGAAAGAGGAATCCTGTAGGATATAAAAATGAGTGATTTTTGAGCAAGTGGACTGTTGAGAAAAATATAAGGGCAGATGAGGATTCGGGGCCGTTAAAATAGAGCACTTACTGATTGAGTGCTTGAAACGGAGTCTCTCTCCGCGGCGCAGGTGCCTTCCTCCTTCGTTTGCAGGGGTCAGAGTTCACAGATAAAATTATAAAAAAAAACTGACCTCTAGGAATGAAGGCAAAGGTGGGAAAAATTGAATTTGGCTCAGACAAATCCAATTATGAGTGAACATTCGCTGACCAGCCATTTCACTACTCATTTATTCGTAATTTTGAAAAGATACTTCAAGCATTTTATATTTAAATTTTTTTTTTTTATTATTATTATTATATTGGCCATTATCTCTTCTCTCTTGGAGCAATTTTTATGACTCCCTTTGGAATATTTTTATGTGATAAGAGTATATATGTATGTATGCGATCAAATTAACATATAAAAAACATTTTTTTTAATGTCATATATCTACTCTTATCATTTTAAGATTGAGAGAGAGGAAAAAAAATCAAATATTAAATTTTTCTTCAAAAGTAGGTGTTGGTTGCCATTCAGCCTATGACGCGCAGAGTGTCGTAACAAGGGTATGACGCGCCTGTGGCAAGTGTCTAACTTGTGCCCCCTCCCGCAGTGTTTCCTGACCTTTTTTTTGGACCAAGTTCCTCCTTTTTAAAGTTATTGTGCTCACTATATACAAATTTTGTAAAATATTCAAATTCTAAATTGCCCCCTCCCCTCCAAGTTGTGAGCTGTCTGAGGTTTTTATTTACCAACATTTAAATCAGTGAGGCGCTACGGGAGAGGGAGGCTAATATAATTGTCGGCGGCCACTTCCCCTCTTCTGATTTAAATGCTGGTAAATAAAAACCTCAAGTGCAGCCCACTACTAGGTAGGTCCCCTTTGATTTGCGTCCCCCAGCCCATTTGCGCCCGTGGAGCGGGCGGGCGCCTGTTTTGCCACGCCCCCCCTGACGCGTATGACGTATGGGTTTATGTTAAGGTTAGAACTCTTTCTATCACACAGAATCTTTTAAAATTAATATATTATTTTAAAAATCTGGTGTGACTTGTTTTACCTAGGTAATCCAAAGTTGTGTTCTGAGCTTGTCCCACGCAAGGGCGGATCCAGAGGTGTTTCTCGGGGGGGGGAGTAATCCGGTGTGATCGTCAGCACAGCACACTATTTTTTTTTTAATTTCGATAATTTAAAAGCGCATTCTGTACTTGTTTGCCAGAATATAAATACACATCAAATTTTAAGTATTAATTTTAAAAAATTTTACATTAAAAATAAATTTTTTTTGCGAAAAAAAGGTATTTTTTTCGAATCTCGGGAGGGGGGGGGGGTAATTACCCCCTTTTACCCCCCCCCCCCTCTTGTATCCACTCCTTGGTCACACGATATTTCTTTTTGTGTCGAGATATATTTAAATATTTTTCGAGATCTACACTGTTAAAAATTTTCGAGCCATATTCATACACATGTATAGGAAGTCTGTTACACAAACTGTTTATGAATATTCATTTTGGGTATATGAGAAAGGTCATATACCAAAAATGAATTTTCACAAACCCAGATATGAAATTTTTCATATTCGGGTATATGAAAAAATTCATTTTCGGGTATATGAATAAAGTCATTTTAGGTATATGAAATTTAAATTACGGGTATATGAAAAAATTCATTTTCTGGTATATGAATAAATTCATTTTTGGTATATGAAATTTAAATTACGGGTTTATGAGAAATAATATACTTTTTTGTGAAAAATGAAAGTAGGAGAACTTTGAATTATAGACCACATATTTGTATTAAATATTTATTAAAAATATATAAATACTGTACAAATATATATATTTTTAATAAATATTTAATACAAATATGTGGTCTATAATTAAAAATTCTCCTAATAATAATATTTCAAACCACAAAAGCTTTAATAAACAAAAATTAAAGTCCTTACGAGTTTATACTTTTGAGGGAAAGTGAGTGGTCTAGGTGAAATAATAGTTTTTTTTATTTATTTTATTTTTTATTTATTAAAAAAAATTATATTATATTAAAATATACAATTTTACTAAATAATAAAACAAATTAAAGTATTAAAATAATAAATTTGTATCAAAAAATAAATTTTTATACATTTCCAAGTAAATTAAACACAAATACAAATCATTTTAATAATTTAATACAAAAATATGTCGATTTTCATCTTCTTTGAGAAGTAATAAAGTTACATTTCCATTGCAGTATGATTGGAGTTTATTCCCTGGTTGGAGACTAACCTCACCTGAAAAATGACAAACAATAATTGATTTGAAATTGAGAAAAAAAAAATTTCAATGAAAAAATTCAAATTCAATACTTACGATTTTGTTAGTAAAATGTTCCTATTTCAATATATTGATTAAATATTTATATTTCATTTTAAATAATAATACACGTTCAATTATCTATGCGTTAAATCAGCTACTTCAAAACAGAATTTGGTGCCAACCTGGTGCCAACCTAACCAATTTCTTGTATATTTTAAAATTAATTATTTTGGTGAAATTGTTAATTTTAATTTTAATTTCTATAGCTATTTAGTTGAATTACTTTATAAAAATTATTTAATTAGTATGACTTCATAAATATTTAAATAGTTTAGAGCGCGAATTTCAAACCAGAATTTAATCAATATAGATTTTGAAATGAATTTTAAAAGAATAATTTCAAGTTTCCTTAAAATAATTATAAAATAATATTAATAAAAATTCCTTGAGGTAGTCGAGTTATTTGAGAACGTTTAGACCAGTGATTCTCAACTTGTCGCGGCACACTTTTAACGATTTCAAAAATTTGGCGGCACACAAAGAAAAAGATAAGTTTAAAAGTTGGTAATTTGTTCATAAACTCTTTATATTAATTTTAATTCACATTCTGGGTGTGGATTAAAAAATTAAACCACGAAAGTATGTGAAAAAAGAAGGAAAATTCATATTTTTTTTAAAAAGGATACTTTATTCATATACTTGTATATTAATTTAAACTCATATCCTAGGTCTATTAAAATTAAACCACCAAAGTTTATGAGATATGAATGAAAATTCATATTTTTTTTTACAGTGTATATAGTTGAATAAGATAATAGTATTCAAAATACCTCAAAAGATTAAGAATATACATTTTAAAGAGAATCTAAAAAATAATTGATTTTTGAATTTTTTAAATCAAAATTGTGCGAAACTAAATATATGTTAACATAAAAAAAAAAATTCCGGTGGACAGCACAGAACACAACTTTCGATTAAGAGAAAGTTGTGTCCTGTACAACAGTCACACTAGGGTTTTTTTTTTCTGTTGCGAAGGAATATCATTTGACTTTTTTACTTTCTCTTACCTATATATATATATATTTTTATAATAAAACTTTAAAATAAGATTCCTACTGTTCTGATTAAAGAATAACTTTCTCTTTACCTTCCCAAAGGTAAGAAAAAGTTTTTGAACGAAGTTCTTAAACGCGGTTTACGGAGGTGAAATGGGAGAAAATAACGGAATATCGTAACAAAAAATGCGTTCCCTCACCTGAGCGACGCCTAGGCGAGGCCACGCCCACCTTTCTCTATCTCTCTATTTATTTCTATCTACAGTAGGCGGGAAATTGCTTTTTTTACTTTTCTCTTACCTATAGCCTATATGTTATATTATTGTGTGCTGTGCGACCAGTCACACCAGATTTTTTTAATAATATTCATATTAAATTATTGTATAATTGGAGTTGAAATAGAAAAAGGAGGCGGGGGTCCCACGACCCCACACGTTTGCTTTTTGTGCTGTGCGTCTAGTCACATCGCTATTTATTTTAATTTTTAATTTTAAAATCATCGGACTGCCTGGGGGTCCGAACCCTCGACCCTTGGTATACAAGGTATGCGCGCTACCAACTACACCAAGCCTGAGGGCAAGAAAATTATTATTACTACGTATTCCAATCCAGTGTCTGCTTGAGGATTTGTTT
Source organism: Euborellia annulipes (assembly GCA_023213315.1). Classification (NCBI taxonomy): domain Eukaryota; kingdom Metazoa; phylum Arthropoda; class Insecta; order Dermaptera; family Anisolabididae; genus Euborellia; species Euborellia annulipes. The sequence continues at coordinate 6,629 of JAKCPI010013373.1, read as the reverse complement.
AGATTCATAGAATGCATAAATGCAAAGAATACATAAATCTTTCTCTATACATTTCCTATGGGAGAAATCGTAACTTAATAACTCAGTTATAGGAATTTCGGGACCCGAGTATTTTTTCCTGGACTCTCCATAACGTCCTCTATAAGACTGCAAAATTTCGTTTCAAAAAGGGAAGTTTGGTCAAACAGAGCGTGACAGACGGACAGACAGGCGGACTCTCCGCTATTATATATATATATATGGATAGTTGGTATTTTATCCCGATATAATACTGCGGGAAAATACTTTTACATTAAAAAAAAAAAAAAAAAAATTTTCATTAGCCATGATTAAGAAATTTATTTCCTCTTTTTCTTTATTTCATGTTGCGTACATTCATAAAATTGAAAAATTTCCCTTCAGAGAGAGAGAGAGAGAGAGAGGAGGCGTATTACCCTTTCATAGAGCCCCTCCCCCTCCCCCTCCATTTCTACTCTCAAAGTAAATCCAGCTATGAATTATAATTTTTTTCTTTTTCCACCCGTGCATTCCTAGCATTCCGCACACACACAGAGTGAGTGCGGGAGGGTGTTAAAAAAAAAGGCCAACAACCCTCCCTCTCTCCCCCTCTCTCTCTCTTGAGGCCAACCAGAAAGTCACGTGATCTTTTCTCGTTTGTTTTCTCTTTAAAAGTTGATGGATCATTTTAATACTGTATATATTTTTTTTTTCATATTAAATAAAAATCCCTCTTGAAGATTTATTTAAACAAAAATGACATTTTATTTATTTAGATTAGAAAAAATAGGAGAAATGTAGTAGGTATAATAATAATAATAATAATAAAATTTCTCATTTTAAATTCTAATATAAAGCAATCAAAATAAATAGCGATGTGACTAGACGCACAGCACAAAAAAAGCAAACGTGTGGGGTCGTGGGACCCCCGCCTCACGCCTTTTCTTCAACTCCAATTATACAATAATTTAATATGAATATTATTTAAAAAATCTGGTGTGACTGGTCGCACAGCACACAATAATATAACATATAGGCTATAGGTAAGAGAAAGTAAAAAGAAAGCAATTTCCCGCCTACTGTAGATAGAAATAAATAGAGATAGAGAAGGTGGGCGTGGCCTCGCCTAGGCGTCGCTCAGGTGAGGGAACGCATTTTTGTTACGATATTCCGTTATTTTCTCCCATTTCACCTCCGTAAACCGCGTTAAAGAACTTCGTTCAAAAACTTTTTTCTTACCTTAGGGAAGGTAAGAGAAAGTTATGCTTGTCCAGAACAGTAGGAATCTTATTTTAAAGTTTTATTATAAAAATATATATATATATAGGTAAGAGAAAGTAAAAAAGTCAAATGATATTCCTTCGCAACAGAAAAAAAAACCTAGTGTGACTGTTGTACAGGACACAACTTTCTCTTAATCGAAAGTTGTGTTCTGTGCTTGTCACACCAGATTTTTTTATGTTAACATATATTTAGTTTCGACAATTTTGATTAAAATTCAAAAATCAATTATTTTTTAGATTCTCTTTAAAATGTATATTCTTAATCTTTTGAGGTATTTTGAATACTATTATCTTATTCAACTATATACACTGTAAAAAAAATATGAATTTTCATTCATATCTCATAAACTTTGGTGGTTTAATTTTAATAGACCTAGGATATGAGTTTAAATTAATATACAAGTATATGAATAAGTATCGCTTTAAAAAAAATATGAATTTTCCTTCTTTTTTCACATACTTTCGTAGTTTAATTTTAATACACCCAGAATGTGAATTAAAATTAATATAAAAGTTTATGAACAAATTACCAACTTTTAAACTTATCTTTTTCTTTGTGTGCCGCCAAATTTTGAAATCGTTAAAAGTGTACCGCGACAAGTTGAGAATCACTGGTCTAAACGTTCTCAAATAACTCGACTACCTCAAGGAATTTTTATTAATATTATTTTATAATTATTTTAAGGAAACTTGAAATTATTCTTTTAAAATTCATTTCCAAAATCTATATTGATTAAATTCTGGTTTGAAATTCGCGCTCTAAACTATTTAAATATTTATGAAGTCATACTAATTAAATAATTTTTATAAAGTAATTCAACTAAATAGCTATAGAAATTAAAATTAAAATTAACAATTTCACCAAAATAATTAATTTTAAAATATACAAGAAATTGGTTAGGTTGGCACCAGGTTGGCACCAAATTCTGTTTTTGAAGTAGCTGATTTAACGCATAGATAATTGAACGTGTATTATTATTTAAAATGAAATATAAATATTTAATCAATATATTGAAATAGGAACATTTTACTAACAAAATCGTAAGTATTGAATTTGAATTTTTTTCATTGAAATTTTTTTTTTCTCAATTTCAAATCAATTATTGTTTGTCATTTTTCAGGTGAGGTTAGTCTCCAACCAGGGAATAAACTCCAATCATACTGCAATGGAAATGTAACTTTATTACTTCTCAAAGAAGATGAAAATCGACATATTTTTTGTATTAAATTATTAAAATGATTTGTATTTGTGTTTAATTTACTTGGAAATGTATAAAAATTTATTTTTTGATACAAATTTATTATTTTAATACTTTAATTTGTTTTATTATTTAGTAAAATTGTATATTTTAATATAATATAATTTTTTTTTAATAAATAAAAAATAAAATAAATAAAAAAAAACTATTATTTCACCTAGACCACTCACTTTCCCTCAAAAGTATAAACTCGTAAGGACTTTAATTTTTGTTTATTAAAGCTTTTGTGGTTTGAAATATTATTATTAGGAGAATTTTTAATTATAGACCACATATTTGTATTAAATATTTATTAAAAATATATATATTTGTACAGTATTTATATATTTTTAATAAATATTTAATACAAATATGTGGTCTATAATTCAAAGTTCTCCTACTTTCATTTTTCACAAAAAAGTATATTATTTCTCATAAACCCGTAATTTAAATTTCATATACCAAAAATGAATTTATTCATATACCAGAAAATGAATTTTTTCATATACCCGTAATTTAAATTTCATATACCTAAAATGACTTTATTCATATACCCGAAAATGAATTTTTTCATATACCCGAATATGAAAAATTTCATATCTGGGTTTGTGAAAATTCATTTTTGGTATATGACCTTTCTCATATACCCAAAATGAATATTCATAAACAGTTTGTGTAACAGACTTCCTATACATGTGTATGAATATGGCTCGAAAATTTTTAACAGTGTAGATCTCGAAAAATATTTAAATATATCTCGACACAAAAAGAAATATCGTGTGACCAAGGGTGGATACAAGAGGGGGGGGGGGGGGTAAAGGGGGTAATTACCCCCCTCCCGAGATTCGAAAAAAATACCTTTTTTTCGCAAAAAAATTTATTTTTAATGTAAAATTTTTAAAATTAATACTTAAAAATTTGATGTGTATTTATATTCTGGCAAACAAGTACAGAATGCGCTTTTAAATTATCGAAATTAAAAAAAAAATAGTGTGCTGTGCGACGATCACACCAGATTACTCCCCCCCCCGCCGAGAAACACCTCTGGATCCGCCCTTGCGTGGGACAAGCTCAGAACACAACTTTGGATTACCTAGGTAAAACAAGTCACACCAGATTTTTAAAATAATATATTAATTTTAAAAGATTCTGTGTGATAGAAAGAGTTCTAACCTTAACATAAACCCATACGTCATACGCGTCAGGGGCGTGGCAAAACAGGCGCCCGCCCGCTCCACGGGCGCAAATGGGCTGGGGACGCAAATCAAAGGGGACCTACCTAGTAGTGAGCTGCACGAGGTTTTTATTTACCAACATTTAAATCAGAAGAGGGGAAATGGCCTCCGACAATTATATCAGCCTCCCTCTCCCGTAGCGCCTCACTGATTTAAATGTTGGTAAATAAAAACCTCGAACAGCTCACAACTTGGAGGGAGGGGGGCAATTTAGAATTTGAATATTTTACAAAATTTGTATATAGTGAGCACAATAACTTTAAAAAGGAGGAACTTGGTCCAAAAAAAGGTCAGGAAACACTGCGGGAGGGGGCACAAGTTAGACACTTAGCCACAGGCGCGTCATACCCTTGTTACGACACTCTGCGCGTCATAGGCTGAATGGCAACCAACACCTACTTTTGAAGAAAATTTAATATTTGATTTTTTTCCCTCTCTCTCAATCTTAAAATGATAAGAGTAGATATATGACATTAAAAAAAATGTTTTTTATATGTTAATTTGATCGCATACATACATATATACTCTTATCACATAAAAATATTCCAAAGGGAGTCATAAAAATTGCTCCAAGAGAGAAGAGATAATGGCCAATATAATAATAATAATAAAAAAAAAAAATTTAAATATAAAATGCTTGAAGTATCTTTTCAAAATTACGAATAAATGAGTAGTGAAATGGCTGGTCAGCGAATGTTCACTCATAATTGGATTTGTCTGAGCCAAATTCAATTTTTCCCACCTTTGCCTTCATTCCTAGAGGTCAGTTTTTTTTTTATAATTTTATCTGTGAACTCTGACCCCTGCAAACGAAGGAGGAAGGCACCTGCGCCGCGGAGAGAGACTCCGTTTCAAGCACTCAATCAGTAAGTGTCTATTTTAACGGCCCCGAATCCTCATCTGCCCTTATATTTTTCTCAACAGTCCACTTGCTCAAAAATCACTCATTTTATATCCTACAGGATTCCTCTTTCTTTTAGAATCAAAATAATGTAAATAAATCTGGCGTGACTGGTCGCACAGCACACAATGTCCTCTTAGCTTCGGAAATCGAGAGTTGGGTCCTGTGCTTATCACACCACAGTTTTTTGTGTCTAGATATACCGTATTTAGTTTCCTGGACTTTAGGGTACATTTGAATTCAAGATGTGAAATTTATAAACATGGAAAAATATTTATATTTTGTTACCATGACATCCATTTCTTCTATCTTTCCTATGAAGTACAAGAGTAAAGTGTGCTTCAGGTTGAGTTTGATAGCTGTAGATATTCAATTAGGAGAGGACGGGAGCCTTCCCGGCACACAGCAGCCAAGTAAAAATAAAAAAGCGCTATATCCTGTCGCCGACGTTTCGAGCGCTAGTCGCACTCATCTTCAGGGCTTATAGTAACAAACTTTATTTGGTTAATTGATATAAAACACATTATCACATGAAATTTCTTAATGACTACTTACAAGCAAAATTGTTGGTGGTGTGGAACAGTATATTAATATCATACATAAACATTAATATACTGGATCACACCACCTATACTTATTTTTGACAATTCTGCGTGTAAGTAGTCATTAAGAAATTTCATATGATAATGCGTTTTGAATCAATTGACCAAATAAAGTTTGTTACTATAGGCCCTGAAGCTGAGTGCTACTAGCGCTCGAAACGTCGGTGACAGGATATAACGTTTTTTTTTTTTTTTTTTTTCTTTGCTGCTGTGTGTGGAAGGCTCCCGACCTCCCCTAAATGAGAATATATATTTTAAAGAGCATCTAAAAAATAAATTGATTTTTGAATTTTTAATCAAAATCTTTGGAGCGAATTTTGAGAAAATTGAAAAAAAAAAAACAACTGAAAAAGTACCTCAGTCTTTTTGGTCGATTTTGTTCTAAAGCTTCATGTCACGTGGCAGGAGGGTGCCTAACTTAAATATAAAATTTCAACTTCCTAGCTCTTTTCGTTCTTGAGATATTTTTGTTCTCAGACAGACCATGTCGCGAAACTACTTTTTTGGATTCAGGGGACGTCAAAACGTGTATATCCATCAAAATCTCGAAATTGAATTTTTTACATGAATCCAATACTTTCTATATATATTAACATATATATGTCGTAGACAGATCGTGAAATTAGACAGTTCATGAACTGTCTAGACATTTCATGAACTGCAGCCAGATCGTGTAATGGTCAAACAGTTTCATGATCTGGCTAAAAATTTTAGACAGTTCATGAAATGCAATTGGGCCTTAGACAGATCGTGTAATGCTCGAGAATTACATGAAATGTCTAAATTTTTTAGGGCAGTTCATGAACTGCCTAACAGCAGTTTTGCCGATCGTGTACTGTTTGTAAAGCAAATAAAGATCTCGAAAAAGTCAATTTTTTTTTCAATATTATTATTATTATCGATTACTAAATTTTCCAAATCTTCCTCACTTTGTAAATCTTGAGTTAAGGTGCGCGTCTCGGGGTTCTAATTTTGGGAGATTGCGGCCACAAATTTGAAGCTATCTACCTCCAATTTTTTGAAATTAAAGCTATTTAAAATGTCTACAACTTATAGAAGCCCTTTTTTTTGATTTTCGAAAAAATAAGAATTTTTTTTTTTAGATTTATTGCATTAAATTACAAACAGTACAGATCGGCAAAACTGCTGTTAGGCAGTTCATGAACTGCCTAAAAAATTTAGACATTTCATGTAATTCTCGAGCATTACACGATCTGTCTAAGGCCCAATTGCATTTCATGAACTGTCTAAATTTTCTAGCCAGATCATGTAACTGTTTGACCATTACACGATCTGGCTGCAGTTCATGAAATGTCTAGACAGTTCATGAACTGTCTAATTTCACGATCTGTCTACGACATATAAGTAAGAAA